>BHFT01018927.1:0-47045 GCA_004320025.1 Laticauda laticaudata
CAAAAACTTTCACTTTCTCAGCTTCCTCCTGCACATTCTTATCCGGATGAAAGCTTCTTTGTGGCGGCCATTGCTGTCTGCCGCTCCACCACTTTCGGAAAAGGGAGTTATGGCAGTGAGGAGGGGGGTTGCGATTCCCCTGGACCCCTACTGAGTCACCCCTATCTTCAGTTACCTCTACGGGGTAACCATAGCACCCAAATCCAGCTGGATCAGGGGCACTCCAGCGGCAAGCACAGCAGGAACCACACACGATCGCAGATTCCTGCCACCACCAAAGCCTTGCAAAATGGAAGTTTTCCCAAAAAACTTCAGCTCTGACTGTATGGTGGGGAATGGAAGGATTATCAACAGTTTTTAGAAGGCTCTAGACCAATTTGCACTACTCAGGTGACCCTGATGACACAGATAAATCTCTAGGTGACCTTAATGACCTGCAGAAAGAATGCAAATGACCAGCTGTCTGCAAGGAGTATAAATCTTTCCATTCCCCACCATCTAGTTCCTCAGTTTTTGGTGGGGATCAGCAATAAATCACTTTTGAGCCAAAGGGAGAACTATGTGTCTGTGAAACTGAAGCTAGTGAAACTCAGATAATCTAGTAGGTGAGTTCATGAAATGAATGAAATTTATCTAAAGGCAGAGAGAAAGGAATTATACACAGGCTAAATGCTGCAAAACTTATATCCCCTACAAGATTGGATTTTAATGGCTTCAGAACTTTAATTTGTCTTGTCAAATCCCAGCCTACCTGTTTTACATCTGTTTCAAGTCACAGCTTTTCACTGATTTGGGGGTTTATTAGATCTGGACTGTAAAAAATCCTCATGTTTTCTGGATGGCAGAAAAGAAATTGGGAAGACTCAATTTACTGTCATATACTGCTGATCTGGATTTGTGAAGCTCAAGTTTGGTAGCCTCACCCGACATTTATCTCAGGCAATGGGGTAACAAATCTTAACAGAGTTGAACACATTGAGGCTTTTCTTAGCGGGGCTGGAACAAAGGACACAATGCTATTTAAACCACAGTTAAAAGCAAATTGTGAGGTAGAAATTACATGAAGGAACTCATGGTAATGTGTTCTCCGATCCCCAATGTCTATTGCTGGAACATGTTTGTTCCATTGGTTGTTGTTATTGTCAGTCATGAAGTTGTGTCTGACCTATCATGAGCCCATGGACAACATTCCTCCAATTTCTGTAGAGAAATTTCACTCTCAGAGCACCCACTAAAGCAATTAATCCAGGCTGCACAGAAACACAAGGCTGTGCCGCCCACATGGCTGACTCACTCCTTACCTGGCAAATTTGCCTGCTAAATTGTTATTTTTCCTTTTTTTCCACTGACCATCAGCTGTTCTGCTGTGCCGTGAGATTTAGATTAGCTAGAAAGCAAGAAATGTTTGCATTTCTTGCTTTCTAGCTAGTCTTTAGATCTTCAGCTCTACTTTTAAGCACACTCAAGCCTCCCTTAGGACTGAAGGTCCTATTATTCTGTGCAGACTCACAGCAAGCAAATTTTATGTGACAGACTCAGATAGCCAATGGCAGATAGATAGATTACTGAATCATTCTGTGAGCAACTCAATCTGTCTGCCTGCTTTGCCTGATTTTGGGTAAAAGTTGCTGGTTTTTTAAATAAAAAAAATCAATATTTACATACATGAGTTGTAAGTTAATTTTGTGAGTTTGCTTGCAAGCAAATTTCATGTGACAAACTAAGCTAGCCAATGGCAGATAGATAGGTCTCTGAATGAATCTGTGATTCTGTGAGCAACTCAATCTTCCTGCCTACTTTGCCTGATTTTGGGTAAAAGTTGCTCTTTTTTATAAAATCTTCAATATTTATATAAATATTTATAATATTTACATACAAGCTGTGCCCAGCCAGTCACATGATCACCAAGCCACACCCACAAATTAGGCCATGCCAACAGAACCAGTTAGTAGTCCCTGGGTTTTAAAATTATGAGTTGGGTAGTCCCTGAGGTCGAAAAGGTTGGCAACTCCTGTTTTAAATCATGGTGACCAAAACTGGATACATTATTTCCAAGTGTGGTCTTATCAAGGCATCCTAACTGGGATCTTCAAATTTGACAGCTTTAAGACTTGTGGACTTCAACTCCCAGAATTCCTCCTCCAGCCATGTTAGCCCAGGAATTCTGGGAGTTGAAGTCCACAAGTCTTAAACTTGCCAAGTTTGAAGCCCTTGCATTATAGAGTGCTCTGTTGTGAGTCTTCTGGAACTTGCAGTTATGGAACTGCTCACTCTGTCTTTATAAACATCAGAAAAAATAATTAATAACTAACTGGGAAAAATTCATCTCCACCTTAGGTAATACCTTCCTCTTATTCCAAGTATATGTATTGTTGATATCTAATGCTGTGTAAACCAAAGAGTAGAATGGTAAAACTTTGTTGTTTTCTCTGGGTAGAACTTAATGAATTTATTTTTATTCACTCTACTTTTCTCTGAACTGTTTTATTCCCTCTCACAATCACTTTGCACATATACAAATCCTCATAATTTCCTATGGTAGCTGTTGAAAATCTAAAGGAATTGAGATTTCAGCATCCTGCAAGGAACAACATTTCATGGGCTTACATAAAAGTACACATAACTAGATGAATATTATGGCTGTGGCTCAGCATCAGTGTGATTAAATTCCTCTGAATCTTGTACCAGCAGGAGAAGGAGAATGTCCTCAAGGCAAATAGATATAACTATTGTTTCCAGGGATTCAGGTTTCTTTTCTCCAAAGATCTATTTGCCAAGGTGGTTTTGTCATAGTTTTTAATGTTTTTGTTATTGAGCTAGCTTGTCACAGTGGAAAAGGCAAAAAAAAAAAAAAAAANCAGTGGAAAAAAAAAAAAAAAAAAAGAGGCACTGGTCTTAGTGATTGACAAAGAATATATTAAAACAAAACTGCACTTGTGATATCTGCACAGGTATCTTGACTCCAGTTTTTGGGTGGGATAAAAGAGAGAGATTTAGAGATGTACTATTTTCCCCACTTCATTTTTATCCAGTCTGTTCCTCTGGATCAGCGATCCCCACTCTTTTTGGCTTTGACCTGGAGGGGGAGGGAAGAGGGGATAGTTCTTTGTGAGTGGCAAGTGCTCACACAGTGCTCTGACCTAGACTTCCCTAACAGCCCAATAAACCTCTTTTATTTAATTTACAATGAATTTCCTCTCCAACAAAGTCCTGGCCAACAGTCTTTCAAGATATTTTTCAATTACAGACCTTTATCAGGCTTGGAGAGTGGCCAGGCTGATCTCTTTCAGATGTAGCAATATTTGGTAAGTATGCCAGAATGAATAATTGTCTCCTGCAAAGGTCCCCTCCCCACTTGCTCTTCTTTTATTCTCTAGGGTAGGGGCCATTCATGGTCCACCTGTGGATTTACTCCCAAATCAGCCCTTGTTCCTCAGCTGTTCCCTTCTTAGGGCAACTCTGTGCATGTGCACACTGGGAACAGGCTCTAACTGTTCTTCTGCCTTACTAATGTCTGACTCTGAAGGCAGCTGACCACTGGCAGATGGCCCTGGCCCCATATGTGTCTCTGACATAGAGCACTCATCAGAACCTTCTCCAGATTCCAGGAGTGGCTCATGTTCCTCCCTAACCTCACTGTCCGAATCTGCTGCCAACTCTGCTGGCTGCTGTTGGGCCACAGCACACAAGGGGATCTTTGTACATGAGCGCAAAATGGCCAGCACTCATGCAAAGGGAGCTTCATGTGTGTGCATGCACTCGGCCACCACTTGCATGGCCTGGTTCCAAATGGTCCGTAGCCCAATAGTTGGCTGTGGCCCAGGAATTGGGGATCCCTGCTCTGGATGGCTCAGTGTTAATAATTTGTGGGTTGTTTCAGCTGTGCATTTTGGCCTAGGTATTGAGTAACTGCTGAAATTTCTGAAAAGTTTATTTTACAAAGCAGCATAAACATCTGAGCAGTGATAAGAAATAAAGAGGAATGTACCCTGTCTTAAACTTTCTTATTATGATTCATCATGGAACTTATTGGTGTCAGTTTATAACACTATGCAGTATGGAAGGATTTTAATGGTATCCAGAAAACATAATTCTGAGCTGAGAGTCATGCACAAACAGGAGTTTATTTTGTAATTAGGTAAAATCTTCAATAGCTTGTATTCAAAATTCTATGACTTTGGGTATATTTTCTCATCAAGTAGTGATGAGGCTCTGATGAGAGTAAGTTAATGCTGATGGAAATGAGTCCTAAAATTATAGAGGGAGGAATAAATCTATAATTATTCTGGAGATTTTTGCTTCTTTTTTTTTTTAAAAAAATCAGCAATTGCTTTTATAATTTTAATGTTTGACCTAAATGTCAATGAGATCTTTGGTCGATGAGAATGAACTATTCTTGTAAACCTTCCTGCTAAAACAAAACATATACACATATATATATATTGCTAGTTGCCATTTTCAAAACCAACTGGTCTTATTATGACAATTATATCAGAATATAACTACCATAGTAGTATATATGATACAGACCCTCCCCTCCTCTCTTCTCCCTTCCCCTCTCATCTCCTCCTCTCCTCTGCTGTGCTCATAATCTAGCTCTTGGATATTTTCCACCTCTCCAGAATCAAATTTTATTGCAAAAGACAGGGAATATGTTTGACTTCAAGAAGACCAGAAATGGAGAATAGGTCTGAATGTCATCATTTCAAGTGTCCCCTTCAATAGATGAAAATTCAACATTTTGATTGAGCCTAAGCAAATCAGTCCCATTGATTAAACACAGAATAAATCTTCTGTGCTTCAACTTAAAATGAAAACATCCATCCATCCATCTATCTATCCATCCATCCATCCATAACCTTCTTTTATTACTGCTTGATATTTCAGTTAGCCAGCTATCTACTTTTTATTTCCAAGTCTTTCTTCCTTCCTTCCTTCCTTCCTTCTCTTCTTTCTTCTTTCCTCCTTTCCTTCCTTCCTTTATTTCTTTTTCTTTCTTTTTTCCTTCTTCTTTCTTTCTTTCTTTCTTTCTTTCTTTCTTTCTTTCTTTCTTTCTTTCTTTCTTTCTTTCTTTCTTTCTTTCTTTCTTTCTTTCTTTCTTTCTTTCTTTCTTTCTTTCTTTCTTCTTGAATAATAGGAATTTTTTCAATACCAGGAAAGAGAAACACATTATCTTTCCATGCACATAAAAGTCTACTCATTAAATATTGCTCAGACACAAACACATACAATGACTTCTTTTCTGCAATAAAATAAGAAGGAGTTTGACTCATTTTATTGTCACGCCTATTAAATAATTAAAAGCTATATTGCCTTGCTGATGTAACACATTCTTCCAGAGATCTGCCAATGTATCCAGATTTATTCTGGGCCAATTTAGATTGCAAAATTTAATAATAAAAAAAAAAACCTGGCCATCAGGTTTTATTCTTGGATGTGATTCATCTAAAAAACAGTCACAAAGACAGCAAATAGAATTTCAAGCTAAAATTTTATTTCCCTCCCTCCCTCCCTCCCTCCTTTATTGCAATTGAACAAATATTTTTCATCTGGCACCAAACTCTTTTGGAATGTAGAAAATAGAATCTAATTGATTTTATGGCACATGATTAACAAATAATGGCTGGTGTTTTATTCTAACATACTTTGCAGTAATATATATTTTGCAAATATTTGTGAGTCTCTGAGAGTCTAGACAAGACACAGAGATTACTTTAGTCAGAATAAGAGAAACACCATCTCACTTTAGACTGAGAAAATCCAGACACTGAACTAGCTATCTGAAATCCACAAGTCTATCTGTGCATACTCACATGCTTCACCTTGCAATCAGCTATGGCATTGAGAACCCTGAAGGAAAATTGATTGTTTTCAACTGCTTTGTTTCTAAGGATTTTCCATTTGCATAATGGACCTAGAAACTATTCTAAATGAAGCAACCTCACAGTTGTGACATTATTTGAAGTATTTGTCCTGGGTATCACAAAATACCAAAACATTATTTTTTTGTCTCAACCAGTAGAGACTCAGGTGGGACAATAGAGCCTCAGTGGGACAGTGATTAGAATGCTGTATTGCAGGGCACTTCTGCTGACTATTGGCTGTTCAAATCCCATCAGGCTCAAGGTTGACTCAGCCTTCCATCCTTACGAGGTAGGTAAAATGAGGACCCAGATTGTTGGGGGCAATGTGCTGACTCTGTAAAACTGCTTAGGGTTGTAAAGCAGTATAAAGTGGTATATAAGTCTAAGATCTATTGCTATTGCGAATACAGGTTCTTTGTTGGATGACTAAGGGCAAGTTTGACAAGCTTTTTGCTTCTGATGTTATTTATAGTCATTTCTGTATTTTGGGGGGGGGATGAAGGATTTTTTTTATCATCTAGATACAACTGAATCAGAAAAAGAACTTTGTTCTACTTCAACCTTGTAAACAATATATATACATACAACTTCATATTATATATAATGTATATGTGTGTATGTATTTTTCTGATTTTCATAACGCAATACTATACAAAGAAGAAATATCATTTCTTTAAGACATTTTGACACTCATTTATCAAGAGAAATTGATACACTGAAGCAGGTTTCTGTTTATATGGTTAATGTGGCATAGCAATCCTTATCCAGGACTTTTGATCTGAAGGTGTTTCAATGCATATGGAAATATATCATCCAATCTTCTTGAACATTTGCAGAAGGATTCTTATACCATTAAAAGTATGTAAAGATAATCACATACTGTATTTAGAAATCTCACCCTGTTCTAGACTGAAGTTGAAAATAAGGCATCCGTTGCACTATCAGATACTTTTTTTAAACAATTATGCCAGTTGAATAAGAAAAAGGAACTTGGCTTGCATTTTGTTAGCAAATAAGGAATGGATTCCCAAATCACTAAGAAATATCAAAGAAATCACGTTGTGTCTTAGCATTGTGCAATAACCAGGTCATTGCAACCATGTGCAAAATGAAAATTTTATCATTCTGATATTAACAATGCAATCATAAAAAATAATCATAAAAATAGGTATTAATGAGAAATGGTGCCATGCTGATAAGCTGCGTGGGTAAACAAAAAAAAATTATTTCTGAGGTTGCACAATGCTAAAGATGCTATATGCAGAACACATAGAGAATATGTCTAGGGCAATAGCATTTTTTTGCTGAGCAGAACAGAAACAAAGTAAGCAGTTGATCAATCTTGACACATAAAACAAGGAAAGAAAAGCTGATCAGCCAATTAAACAATATGCTTAGTTAGCAATGAGGGAGAATTTTTGTGTGTGTGGGGGGTGTCATTATTTTTTCATATTTCATGAACTCAGTGGAATATAATATGTGGAATACAATTGTACATTTTCATTATAGTGGTATTTGCTACTGTATGGAGATATTCAAAGTCTTTCTTTTCTTTTCAACAAAAAAGAATTTAGTATTGCAAAAATTAAAATAAAAATTTTTATGAACCTGATTTAAACTTATTAACTATGCAAAACAAAGAATTTATGACTATTCACTACCCAATCCCAAATTCCTATATAATTTAATTAAATGAATTTACATCTGTTTCTCTTGTATATTACATACATATAACAGGCATAAAGTTCTAAAATGTCTCATCCCAACTTTCAAATTCTGCCCCAAGGTTTCCCAATTTTCCCTTTTAGGAAGTAACCAATTCCAACTTAGATTAGCTTTTCAAAGTCAACTGAAGATTGCCATGTAGTTGGGCAAATAATCAAACATATCGAGGATAATTCTATGAATTACATTTAATTTTCTTTGCAACTCTTTTTTTGCTTTAATTTAATGTTCATGATGACTCCTTTAATTTAGCTTTTATCTTAGCCCATCAATTTTCTGAAATGCATTCTCTGATAAACCAAATTATCTGCCAACTATATTAAAAACTGCTGTATCCTCACCATTTTGGGAAAGTAATAATAATAATAATATAACAGTTGCCAAGAACAGCTCTGCTGTTTATCTTTCTACTTTTACTATTGAAAATTCACAAAATTAATGACAAAGATACAAGAGGCCTGTTGTTGCCTGGATATGTTTCTCTCTCAGAAAAGTAACTGAAATGCTCTGGTCTTAAAAGGTGGAACCTGTGACCAGCAATACAGAGAAATGACACATCGGAATTAATGGCTTACAGATTTTTCTGTGCCAGAATAGATTGAGGCTGCAACTTACATCTAAATTTATGACTCTGTGTGGAAATTGAATCATTCAGTAGCTATGTTAAATTTTAGCTTTCCCGTTTCCTGGTTCTGAATGTCATGTATCTACCCAACCTTTTTCAAATTCAACTTAGGAACAGAAATAGCTACATTACATACAGTTGGTTGATGGATTAATTTTGCACCAGCAAGAAAATATGGACTCTATGTGACCACCTGTCTTAGATATATCTTCTCCAGGACGATCTGTTTCCAATCTAATCCTTCAAATCTTGCCACTATATTTGAGTCTGGCCCTCCTCTTCTCTTTCCTTCCACTTTCCCAAGCATTATCAATTTCCCAAGAGCATTAGATATTTGCATAATGGAGTGGTGCAATGGCCTAGAGATGGATCTCTTGCCTCATGATCAGGAATCTGTAAGTTGGATCCCAGGTAGAGGCAGATATTTTCCTTTCTGGGCACAATAAGTAATTATCTGCTGTGAACTCTGCATTGGAGACAGGAAAGGCATCCTGCCAGTAAACGCTCTGCTCCATTCAGTTACCCTGACCCCACCCCAATGTAGGGGATTATGGGATCATTGAAAGACAAAATTAGGTGTTTGGATAATATCAGTGAAGCCCATGTCACACAGCACCAACGGATGGAAAGAGGATGTAAAATGGAGAGAAACACTTGTCATCCATTGGTTAACGCGATGCATCCTATTCTGTACTCACGTGCCATCCATTTTTCGATACTCTCTAATGCGCGACCAGCATCCGGACTCTACTGACATTTCATACGCTCATAAAGTTTTGAGGCTGGCACAAAAAACTTTTGAGCGAGATAAAGATATTCACAATGCGTCCATGTCTAACATCCACTATGCATACGGGGAGAGCATCCAGTTATAGTGTCCGGTCGTCACTCCGTTACGCATACCGCTCATTAATCCGCTAGGCATCCGCTGCCATCCACGCAAACCCTCCGCAATCTTTTGCCTCCCCCAAGCCCCGGAAAATGGGGAAAACACAAACACAGGGAGCGAAGAATGGACTATGAACGGACATGCAGGCGTTAGTAGGCATTACGGACGTAGAAAGGATGAAAGGCAGATATGCAGGCAACATACAAAACATATAAAATGGGAAAAAAAATTTTGTATAGGGACGTATCTCGGACTATTTAGATGTCTGGCAGGATGCCTGAGAGGATGCAAAAGGACACCTAGTGAGAAAGACCTATTATTTCCTATAAAAAGGTGGGAGAAATCCTGGAAATCTCACTTTCAGTCCAGCAGGCCTGTGCGTGCAGACCTCGTCAGCCTTCAATCTTTGCTTCTTGCCTCTTTCACAGAATCCAGTCTCTCCACCATGGATCATCACACCACATCCTTTCTGGATTAGCCGCCAATCATTCTACAACAGTGCGAAGCCAAATCTAAGGCTCTTTCACCTGTTACTACGCGAAGAAAAGAGGCATCAAGAAAGTGTCATAGGGTCGAAGATGAAAAACAACAGTAAACAGTGCAGTAGATCGCAGAAGAGCCGAGTTACAGGACTGTTAGAGACAAGCTGATGTGGAGCTGAGGAACGAAGACTCTCGTGCATTCCAGAACTTCATGAGGATGCCTCCCTACACCCATGTTGTATAACTTGTGCAGCGAGCTGACACCCCAGGGACCAGAGCAAACACCAACTTCCGGCCCAGCCTGGAACCTGCGAGCTCAAGGTAGGCACTGACTCTGCACGCAACCTGGCCTCTGGGACCACCGCATACGAGACTAGCAAATGCAGTACAGCTGGAGGGTGGCCATCCAGCACCATCAGCATTCGTGGTCAGAGAAGTGGTAACAGGCATCATCGAAGAATAACAAGGAGGACTCTTCCAAGTGCCCCTCCACTGAAGAAGGCTGGAAGAAAGTTGCAGAACAGTGGTATCAGAAGTGAACTTCCCCACACCGTTGGAGCCATATATAGGGAAGCCACGGTGGACTGCAAAAGCTCTCAGCCCAAGTCAGGTCCACTTATCACAACGACAAGGGCTTCTCAGCATCGATCCTCTTCGCGATGGGCGTGCGACTACAAGTTCATGTACATCTAATGCTTCATGGCAACAGGATCATCTTCAGGATGCCCAGTATACAACGCCAGTCACACTCAAGAGGGCTTGCGAACACAACCTCATCATGGGTTTCCCAGATCCAGACCCCCTGTCAACAGACACACAATGACTGTTGCCTACTTCATCATGGGAATGGAGCGCCTTCTCCCTCAGAAACCTACCTACAATCAAGCCCTACACTTCCAAGATGCCTCACCATGAAAGAGAGACTCAACTAATCAGGCATGTCACAGGCAAGGCGGGTGGTGGGGAGAACGCCTTTGCAACCTGGCCAACATGTTCCAGGTACTTTCTTCACCACCAATGCAGCATCGCCCATAAGATGGTGAGGAACATCGTGGAAGCTTGCTGATCCTGCACATATTCATGCGCACCTTGCTACCGTAGTTGCCAGAACAAGGCTTGTGGGACCTCCAACAAGGCAACATGGGGGACATGGAGCCTGTGTGAATGGAGGCGAGGGCAGAAACCTTGATAGAATACTGTGGATATGGCAAGGCCCAAGAGCTTCACGCTGAAGGACGAAGAAGCAGCGCCACCTCCTGAAAACACTGGTGCAACTCCCCAGCCTGGAGCAGTGGTAGTGTCAAGACAGGATGTAGAGCTTTAATGGATGCTTCCTCAGCCTGCTTCCATCACACTGATGCAAGATTGCTGCCAGGTATGTGAAGTGGCCCTACAATGAAACAGGGCAAAATTTAATAAAGCACGCATGTAGTTTATGTTATGAAATGTAGTGTGTATGAGATGATTAATTGTTTAGTATTGATAATAAAGGGCCATAGCGTGATTTCTATTGAGAACTCGGGAGGTGTGGACCATTACAGATCCCATTATGCCTTGCACTGGGAGGTTTATGTATCCCCACTGCTATCCTAACCCATCCCAAGCTATACCCATCCCCACAGTATCCTAACCCATCCTACAGCTATTACACATAACCACAAGTATCCCTGCCCATCCCACTGCTATCCTTACCCATCCCACAAGCATGCAAAGCGTTTAAACCATTTCTAAAAAAGTTTCCACATACTTTACTGACTAAAAGAACTGAACCAAGAATGTGTGAAAGCAAAGATAAACTTTATTAATAACAAAACTGATTAAAGCAAAATTGACCCAAGTGTCCCAAGCAAATATAAAGTCAATCAGAGTTAGCCAATCCCAGAATCTCATGGCACTCTTGTCAAGTCACTCTGAGGCGTGCCCATAGTCTCAGGGGTGTAGGGTCCAGGTGCTGTGGAGGTGGCTGCGCGTGGAATCTGGAGTCTGAGGCCACCAAATTGCGGCGTGCCTGCCCCGAGAGGACAACCAACAGGGATCGCGTGTGTGGAGGAAGCCTCTCAAGAGCTGGCTCAGTCCGTGATGTTGAGAAGCCCTTCCTCCATGACATGATGGTTCAGCTCCCAAGCACCGAGTGACACGATGTTCTGAAGGCTGGGCTGCCTGTGGAGTGGAGGAAGGAGGAGTGTAGTGGGGCTGTCTGAGTCTACAGCAAGCGAGGTGAGGCGATGAGGTTGGATGGCATTTGTGGCCGTGAGGTGGCATTCTGTGCGTGGGTGCGCATCTGTGCGTGGTGGCATCTGTTGCGCAGTAGGCCATCGGTAGGCATTCGATTGTACCTGGTGCCTGGACTGGGAAGGGCTGCCTGTGCTGGCTGGAACTCCTGGTAGCCATAGCCTTGCGTAGGTGAGAGGCACATGTGGAAAGCCTTGGAACAGGCTCAACATCACCTGGGGTGAGGCAGCAGACCTGGACTGGGTTGGACAGGTATCAGCTGGGCCTGAAGGGTACCATGTGCAGAAAGACCTTGATCCTCCTCCTTTATCACCACGGTACTTGTGATTCGATAGTGTCCATGAGGACTGGCTGACATAGGCTGAGGAGGAGCTTTCGGCTTTGAGGATGTATGTCGGGTACAGCGCAGAGAGGAGAAGATCTATGTGCTTTTGAGGTGTTCCCGTGATCCTCCTAAGCAGAAACCAGTAAGTGGCTCTGTCCCTTCCGGCTCTGCCTTCTCTGGCCTGCTCTGTGGAGGATGAGCTGGGAGCGTGAGGTGGGGATTGTTCATCTGGTGTCAGTAGCCCTCTCCTTGTCCCACCTGTGTTCAGGAGGGTCCTCCACAGCGCTCCGCCAACGGTGGAGTGCAAGCGTGTCGGGGGGTCTCCATTCCGTGGGGCGCTTCACAGCATACCTGCTGGACACAGGAGTCTGACATCATTGTGCCAGAAGCAGAACTGGCTCCTCCTGTTGGGCTGCCTGAAAGAGAGCGGTAGACAGAGCGTGCGCTCCTCAGTGGCAAGACCTCACCTCCAAGAAGCTTGCACTTTGGCCATCACGTAAGTCTCCCGGTCGGTTGAAGCTGACCCCT
Source organism: Laticauda laticaudata (assembly GCA_004320025.1). NCBI lineage: Eukaryota > Metazoa > Chordata > Lepidosauria > Squamata > Elapidae > Laticauda > Laticauda laticaudata. The sequence continues at coordinate 12,671 of BHFT01018927.1, forward strand.
GCTGGTCAGACTTCTTGAGGTTAGTAGCTTCCTGTACCAGGTTGTGCATGTGCTCCACCATCCTAGAGCGGGGACCTCCGAAGTGGATAGCCACAGACTCTCGCCGTTCTACTTCAAGCCGCCTGCTTCCTCTTTTAGATGTCTCAGATTAGAGCCTGTGTCCCTTCTGCCATAGGACTCGTTCTCCCTCACCATTCAAGGCACCCATCCCATGTCCTCTTTCGATGGGAGTTCGTCGCCCCTCTCCCTATCTCAACGTGTATGCTCTCTTCCTCCCTGACAGAGGCCTTCGGGCCCTCATCAGAGGGGACTTATGAGCGTTCTAGGGGCTTGCTCCACCACACCACCTACCACCAGCAGAAAACAACAGCAGCAGCAAAAAGCAGGACCAGCGAGGGACCAGGATCAGCATCCAGCAGGCACCAGCAGGACCAGGGATCAGCAGCAGCAGAATAAGCACCAGCGCACCAGGAAGCACCAGCAGCACCAGCACACCAGCAGGACCAGCAGCACAGCAGCACAGCAGCACCAGGAGCAGCACCAACAGAGTAAGCACCAGCAGAAGCCACCAAGCACCGGAGCAGCACCAGTCAGAAGCACCAGCACCAGCAGAGTCAGCCCGTAGCAGCAGAAGGCCCCAGCAGAAGCAGAGTCAGCAGCCAGGGGGGGATGGTGTCCCTGTCCTTCTATTGCCAGGGCTGGGCAGAAGATGGCACAGGCTCTCTCTTCTGTCCCATGGTTGTTGAGCTGGAGATGTGTCGGCAGTCAGGTCTTTCTCTCTGAAATGGTGACCTGCTTTGCGAGCTGCATCCTTTTATATTCTCACGGGGCTAACGCCAATGCATTCCTCCCCCGCGATGCTCAGTTGAATGCTTTAGCCATTTCCGCTAGGCATCTTCTAGGCAATCTGTCTTAGACATTCCGCTAGGGCATCCATGACTGCATCACGCTGTATCGCTCGCATCCTCTCTGATCCGCTCCTTCCGCCTGCCGCGTCCGTCTTCGCTGATGCTCCCCCGGAAGCCCTTCAATGTGCCTATCCGCTTCCACTCCACTCCTCCGCTAGGCTTCCGTGGAGCATTCCGCTTAACATCCTGAGCTACATCCTCTCCCCATCCGTTCCTTTCCATCCTTTCGCTCTTGTTTATGCAAATTTGGAGGCGCACTTTAAGTAGTGGATAACAACAGATGGAAAATTTTCTCGTCCGCTGTGTCCTTTTTACATACTTTTTGCATCCTTTGGCCTATGTGACAGGCCCTTGAATTAGAACTATGTGAAAGGGCTGTTTCAGAAAATGTTCTAGTGTTATGATCACTGCTGAGTCAAATGACAAATCCCAGTCAATCAGAACAACATTTGAAATGATTCCATAGTTTTTTTTAATTTCATATTTCTTAACTGCCCATATTCCCCAGAGAAATGTTCTGGGTGGTATACAATATAACATAGTTATATGTAGCCATAATGAGATTTGGTGAAGATAACGTAGTACAAAATAGAGCAGTTCTGAATAAGGAGACTATTTCCAAGAACAGTGCAAAATTTCAGTGAGACAATCTGATGTGACAGTGGGTTGGTCAAATTACCTTACTAAATTATTCCCACTGAATGCAAATAAATTTTGGAATAGGATTCACACCTTAATAGAACAAATCTTTGAGTTGAATATCAAGACAAACCACAGGTTTTTTTTTAGGCCTAATGGATGAAGGACTTGGAGAACAAAATTGGAACTTTGATGTTATACATGTTGATGGCAGCAAGATTACTTTATGCACAAAAATAGAAGACGCTTTGATTCCCACAATGGACAAATAGCTGTAAAATTTGATGGAGTTAGCAGAGATGGCTAAATTGATTCTCTTTTGGTTAAAGAAAAGAACACAATTAATTTTGTTTTCACTTGGAAACTGCTTTTGGACTTCATGCTTGAAATGGAAAAAAAGATAAATTTTGATTTTGGGTTTCCTGACTATATAGGTCTATTGTTGTAGAAATGGCTAATATATATTATTATATAAAAGTAAAAAGTTGAGGTTTCATGTTATTACCTTATTCTACTGCACCAAAACAAATCCCTTCTACCCCCTCTCTTCCCCCTTTCCTCCCTTATTTTCCTTTTTCTTTGTATTTCAGTATTTTATATTTTGATAAACTAATAACATTTTGAAATAAAAAATAAAATAAAACATAGGACTACAGAGTTCTAAGCATAAATATACCACATCTCCCTTATTTTTGAGTAGCAATACCTATATGGCAGTTCTGACAGCCAACAATTATTTTTTTCACAAAGCTATCAGAAGTGCTGGTTCAAGCATTCAAGATACAGATCAACACAAATGTCTTGTCACATTGCTTTCTTAAAAATTGCATCATTTCTCTATTATAAATCAGCTGGCACAGGTGGCACAGCCCTTCCAGTTATTGAGGAGGATTCCAGGGCTATATTTTAGGCTTAGTTTAAACTGCTTACGTTTCAGTCAAACGTCATTTATAAAATCTGTGTTTGGCTTCTGTGTCTCTGCACATCAGGGAACATATGTACCTATCATTCTGAGATGCTTGCATAGTTGTTGCATTTATACTTCTGTGAATGTTAACATTCTGGCTAGGTGGCATTCAAACAACAAAGCCTCCAGGAAAAAAAATTGATCAACCAATCAGTATGCAAATGTGTATATCCAGAAAAAGCATAGTTGAGATTTGAGAAGTTTGCACATCGGCTCATCTACAACCATCTGGAACTTAGACTTACCCATCAAACCCTTCACATCATTGATGTCTATGCACAGATGCAGCAAAGTTTAAATCAAACTTAAGTATTGGAATGATTCTTGGATGTTGCATTCCCTGTATATCTGCAAGCAAAGTACCATTGGGAGAGACATCCTGATCTAATCGCCAAAAGTACTTTTCCAAAAGCCAATTGAACGTTTTTGGTTTTTTTCGTTGAAAACATTTTCTTTCTCCACGAAGAAGCTTCTTCAATTCTAATTCATCAGCCTCTTTTCACGACCATATAATCCCTTGTGGGTTGGAGTCTGGGCAATTGAATGGAGCTGAATGTGGAGGTTTTTTTCCCCAGCAGATATATTCTCATTGTGCCAGAGAGAGAAATATGTGCTGCTACCTTGGATCAAACTCACATCCTCCTGATTGTGAGATGAGAGCTCCACCTCTAGGCCACCACTCCACTCTTCTTCAATTCTAATTGACAGATGGGAAATCATTTCCCCACCAGTTAATTAGAACTGAAAAAGCTTCTTAGATGAGAAGCAAAACAGCTTCAAATAAAAACAAACTAACCCAAAAGTTCAGTTGACAGTCTCCATAGACATTCTAATCCAAATTAGACTGCTTAAGATATTTTCCCTAGCTCAGCAGGTTACATATTATAAGAAAGTCAAAATAATATTCAACTTAGACATGAAGGAACTTCAGTGATAGGATGTCATTTATCTTTGTGTTGTTGTCACTTCACTATAAGCCTCCTTAAGTCTGATAACTTCAGAAATAAAAGTGTTCTCCATCCACTATTTGGAAAGAGAAGCAGTCTTTCATTTTCTTATAGTTGCACACAAGGTGTTAGAGATTTAAAGTAAGTTTTCCAACATTTAAGGATTCTGCCCTACCAAAATACATTTTTTAACTGTTAGAATTGGCTGACTACCTGCTTTTGCACATTCTATATTTGTGCTCTGCTGATTCCTATAGAGTTCAGCCTCTTTTGTTCACTTTTTAATTTATTTTCTCCCAGGGAAAGCATTAGGCAGGGCTATTAGATGATGAAGTTTATGTAATGAGATAAATTGAAACCAGTGGATAATTTCATTCGAATGCATCTGATAATTCATCAGATTTAATCACAAATGCAGATGGTTAGAACTTTACAAATTCATGATTTTCACAAATAACTGAAGAAACACTTTTCATTTTAGGGAGATACTTCAACTGATGTTTCCTTCACCAAAAAAATACTGTAATCACAATGCATTTATGACATGGTGATTTCAATACAATTAGTTCACACACATACAAAAATTAATTTTTCAGACATTTGATGCTGTACTTGAATAAGGAAGTGGTAGAATGAGGACGGCAGATTCTAATGAAAAATGCACATAATTAACAGAATAACAGAAGTTAAAAGAGATATTGGAGATCTTCTGGTGAATCCTCTTGCTCAATCAGGAGACCTGATACTGTTTCAAACAAATGGCTGTCCAATATCTTCTTAAAAACCTCCAGTATTTGAGCACCCACTGATTAATTGTTTTCACTGTCAGGAAATTTCTCACTAGTTCTACGTTGCTTCTGTCCTTGATCAGTTTCCATCCATTCCGTCCTGCCCTCGGGTGCTTTGGAGAATAGCTTGACCCCTCTTATTTGTGTCAGCCCCTTAGATATTGGAACACTGCTGTCATGTCACCCCTCGTCCTGCTTTTCATTAGACTAGACATAGCCAATTCATTAAACTAGACATACACAATTAGCTTCCTATCCAAACAGCACAGACTTTATGTTACACTTGAGAACTGTGTTTTCTTAGATTTCTAAACACATTGAGGAAAATCTCTCTGCCCAAAGCTGAACATGTGAGAGTCTAATTAGGCAAGCAAGTGAATGTGACCATATATCCATTGTGTCTGCAGTAGACATCTGTATTAGCCTCCCATTATGACTTCCTAATTTTACGAATATCTGGCATTTCAATTATTTCCAAGATTAAAAGGTGGCAGCTATAAAGTTTTGTTCTTTAATACACAGGGACACTTAGAGATCCAATTACAAATCCCTACTACAAGCATGATAGTTTATTTCAGCTGCATAGCAATACCTATATTTTCTTCTTTAAGAAATAGAACTAAACCTGAATCCTAAAATTTAACAATGGAGTGACAATAATTAAATCCTGGCTTGTATTTATCTTCTCTAACTTTGTTACCTTTAATTCCTGGTCCAGTCAGATTTAAATGTCAAGGAAGCTTTCAAGCAAAGAGTCATTAATGTAGCCACAAAGAGTCATTAATGTAGCCACAAAGAGTCATTAATGTAGCCTAAGATTATATTGTAGCAGAAGTTAAAACTTTGAAGTGACTGACTCAACACAAATCAACCCCCCCCCCCAGTTAGAAAAAAATGTTTAACAGCTTACATACTTCAACTTCTTAGAAGATTTTTTTTTCTAGGTATCATTTTGAACAACTGGACTTCATGGTAAGATATGGGAGGATTCATGGAGTTCCAGTTGAAGGATTTGTGGAGCACTAACCACTGAAGACATTACACATTATTTTTAATTGCAAGCTGTAGTTTATAGAAAGGGCTGCTTACTTAGATTCTTTTGAAAATTAAAAGAAAAATGGGAACTCAAGAGAAATTGTCTTACTTTTTTCAGGAAATGAACCTGTGTATCACTCTTTCTTTCAAAAGCCAATTCAAAGAGGAGAGAACAGTAAGGTCTGATTGTAGAGGTGACAACTTACTATGAACCATATCCCTATTGTTTTCTTTGGAAACTTATATTAGTTTTGCATATTTAACATGGTCAAATGACTAAATCAATCCTATTCTATTTTATTCTATTCTGTTCTGATCTGTTCTGTAGGAAAAATACTACCTTATATGAATAATCTGAACACATATATTCACAAAAGGAAAATGATGTGTTTTTAAGGACGGATGGGCTAAAACCAGCGTAAACATACTGATAAGAATTTAAGAAGGGTGGTTTTTTTAGATTTTTGAAAGAATATGAATGAGAAATAATGGCTTTGTTGATTCCATTTCAACATTGCTATGGAAAAAAATTAAAAATAAGCAGGAAGAATATAAATATTTTATAGTTTTTGTAGTTTTTAATGATGACTGTTTACACACACACACACACACACACACACACACTTATGTGCAACCTAGAGATATGACCTTGTAAGATGGATCCATACAAATAGGATGAATAAATAAAAATAAAAATGGTATTTCTGTTATTAAGCAAGGCAGTTGTTAAGTGAACCATACCTAACTGTACAACCTTTTTTGGTACAGTTAAGTGAATCACTGCAATTCTTAAGGGAATCTAGTGTCATTTAGTGAATCCAGCTTTTCCCCATTTATTTTACTTTCTGGAAGCCAACTGAGAAGGTTGCAAATTGTGATCACACATTCCTAGGATGCTACATTGATCATAAATAATGCCAAGCGCCCACATTTTGATCACATGACTAAGATGTTGTGATGGTTGTAAGCAGAACTAATTGCAAGTGAATTTTCTCAGAGCTGTTATAACTTAAAATGGTCACTAAATTGATCTTTTTCAGTCAAGGACTACCCATAATTCACAGATATAAAAGCAAATGAGAAAAAGCTACAAAGTTGCCTGCTGATATCTTCATGAAGGAGGATCTTGTGCTCAGATATGATCTACTGACTGACAACCAGATCCATGATACATAGGAAAAAATTGTCATGATGAAAGGGGAAAAAATAGCCATGATTAAAGGGGGAAAAATAGCAATGCCCATTTACAGAGCAATTTCGGCATTATTATCCATTCTAACAACTGTTCTTATGTAATTTGAACTTATGGCATTGCAGTCTTCTCATCTCTGTCATGGCTTTAGCTCTCATTCAAAAGAACATTATTACATTTGNTATGTAATTTGAACTTATGGCATTGCAGTCTTCTCATCTCTGTCATGGCTTTAGCTCTCATTCAAAAGAACATTATTACATTTGGGTTTTCTGATTGATAGGTCATAAATGTAGAGCACCTCTAGCTGCCTCTCAAGTAATGAAATGATCTATTACATTTATTTGAATACACTCATGCAATTTGGCCCACCACATATCCAGAATAGTTCCCATGATGGCTGAAGGAGCAAAGTCAGGGAAATCCACCAACCATGTTCTTTAATTTAGCCCATCTTAATGCTGTTAAGTCCAGAAGAGAACATTTGATGCATTCTTTTTTATCGGGGTGAGGTTTTCATCAAAATCACAGAGGCTGTCCCATGTAGCAACTTCACATAAGGAATTTCAGTGTGTTATCTACCCCAAGTCTTTTGTGGTTCTCGAGACCTTTTAAAGCAGGAAAGGAATACTCTACAGTAGGGGTGTCAAATTTGTAGCCCACAGACTGGTTGTGTCATGCACTGGCCACACCCACCTACAGTTTAGCAAAGGGCCATATATTTGCCATACATCACATGACAACAATGTGATGCCATGAGTTTGACACCCCTGCTCTAAAGTATTAAATTTGCATGCCTCAGGTTTTAGATACTTCTAGTAGCCCTGATTGTCCTTGTTCTGTTGAGGACATGCATCATCTGATGAAGACATTGATGGTATTAATAACAATCAAAAGAGTCTTAAAAATTGTATTAATAGCTCCCTACTGGTGTTTCTCTCTTTCTTGAAATCATGAATCAGAGAAATATTACTTCATCACTGTGGAAAAGTGAGAATGCTCCTGTTTTAAAAGGTTTAAAGGTTTCAGTTGTCCAGTTTTTGATTGACTCAAGGGAATGGTTCTCATCTCCAATTCTCAGCCAATGGATCCTGTATTGTCTGAGAGATGTTTCCATCATAGTATCTGCTATTTCTCTCCATATGTTTTCCATTAGAGAAATAGTTTGGAACTTCACTTCATATTGCAATGCAAGCAAAACGAGGGATGCTCAATGTTTACAATACAAAGAATTGTAAGAGTCTAGCCTACTCTTGGCACAGCAAAATGGGGGAAGGTATTCCAATTTCAAAGATATATATATATATTGTATATAGGGGAAGCAATCATTTAAAAAACTTTTGCTAATTTCATCATTTGACTCTTATTCAAGGTGTCATATTCAATCCTGGTTTCCCCTAAGTGCTAGGTTTGTGCAGACAAGATTTTTTACAAGAAGTTTTTATTATTTATTTGGATTTATCATTATTAAGGAGGGGCATTTAGGTACACTGATTTTCACTTTTAATGTCATATCAGATTTACATTATATATTATTGTATTCTTGTTAAAATTTCCTTATATAGTTTTCTTAAAATCACCTTTGTACCTTATTCACTGCCTGAATATGTCTAAGATGGCCTCTTTTTTGTATTTTAAAAAGAGGAAAGCTAGTTTTTATTTTATGAATTGGTTAATAATAAGAAATGTTGTTTGAAACTATTTAATTACAATTCCAGGTGAGCTTTTATTGCATATGAGATGAACACTTTGTAGGTATAAATAATTTTCTCTTTCATTTTGCAACAATCAATAGGGAGTATTTTCAGAGCTATTTTCTTTATGACCTTTTTCATTTTATTCCTTTTTTATGAGAATGAAAAAATGTAGGTGCTGAGGTATCCTGTTGAGGGCAGCAAAACATTCAATACATCAAATCAGATAGTTTATCAGCTTTCTTCTATATTTTGTTTCAAATAATCTAAAATTAATCTGGGATGCAAAGCATTGTTATGTATAAGGGAAAAAAAAGACTACTGAGACAAAATAGATATTATATGTCAAATAAATGTATAGTTTTAGTTTATAAATCAGAGGTAGTATTCAGCAGGTTCTGACCAGTTCTGGAGAACCGGTAGCGGAAATTTCAAGTAGTTCGGAGAATCAGCAAATCCCACCTCTGACTGGAGATTTTACAGTATCCTTCCCCTGCAACACCCACCCAGCCACGCCCACAGAACCAGGAATAACAAAAATTGAATCCCACCTCTGTTATAAATCCCTGTTCTTACTGAAAAAAAGTCATAAAAAACTTAAGATGCTAGTTGGATCATGCATGCTCCTTACCATATATTTATGTACATGCATAAATCTTTTAGTAAAATACAAAGGGTTGTACTGCAAACACATATATTAACCCAAAGCCATGTACAATTAGAAACTGCTTATTTATATACCAATTCTAATAAACTGAAATTTTGTTAGCTGAATTTGGATGCAGGAAATAGTTAATTATATAGATACATATTGATAAAGAAATAGAGTGATAGAAAATGAATACTATAGAAAGAGGGAGATGAATATAAAACTAGAACTATTTATTGAGAGGTATGAATACCCCAGATACATTCATACATACTAGTTCATATGATAGATAAACACATATATGTATTCACTGGCAGTATAGGTGCACAGTACCTAAAATGCTATGAAAGTTACTACTTGAAATTATGATGATATATTTCTTCTACATAACTGCTATTTCTGAAAATGGGATTCCTAAAGCAAGAGACCATGAATTCTAGTCTTGCTTTAGCCGTGAAAGCTGGTGAGGTAACTTTAGGCCTATCAACAGGAGACTGTGAGTTCTAGTCCAAGAGAAGACTGTGAGTTTCATGCCTTAGGCATGAAAGCCAGCTGGGGATTTTGAACCAATCACTCTCTCTTAGCTCAGCTCAGCTCAGCTCAGCTCACCTTGTTGTTGTAGGGAAAATAGGAAGAGGAAAGTGTGTTGGGTATGTTCCCTGCATTATTTGTAAAAATAACAAAGGTGGGATACAAATAATACATATTGTACATACGTATATACATCTATGGAAAAAAAAAGTGCTATCAAAAACACATTTCAGAAGAAGAGAAACTTTTAAAATAAACGTGAAGGAATTAATTTTAAAAAATGCAAAGAAAACAAAAAGCCCAATCTCTTTTAAGTGTCCAGTAGCCATTTAAAGACATAGTTATGGAGGCTTCACAACAATGTACAATATTCTAGAACACAAGAATGGGTCAACCAATTGCAGCAAAAGAGCATCCTGGCTTTCTAGTAGTAACTAAGTAAAGCCTACCCGAATGAAGAGGAGAAAAAAGAGCACAAATAGAGATTTTAAAAAATGAATGTGAAATATGGCAAATAATTTGATGGGGATGGATGGATGGATGACAGGCAGACAAAAATATATTTTTTTTGCCTTTTAATGAACCCATAATCTCTTGCATTGGGATGGAGTCAGGGCAACTGAATGGAGCCAAGCGTTTCTGGCTGGATGTCCTTCCTGTTGCTAATACAGAGCTCATAGCATTGTGCCCACAGAGAGAAATATCTGCCACTACCTAGGATTGAACTCATAGCCTCCTGACTGTTAGGTAAGAGCTCCACCTCTAGGCCACTGCACCACTCAGGCAGACAATAAGAGTGCCTTTAAATGTATCTGAAGGAGAAACCTAGCCAGGGAATGTTAGATCATTAGATGAGATGAGCAAGAGGGATCCTCAAGGAAGACATGGACATCCTAGGAAAACATTTGCATCTTCATGTCTTTATTACAGAGAATATAAAACAGGTGCTTGAGCCTGGGCTGGGCTGATCTCAATGAAAAAATTGGAACAACGAAAGCAAATAGAGGTAACAGGAGGGAATATTTTAAACATCTCAAGAAACCTCAACAAATCACTGAGTCCCATGGCTCATTCCCAAAAGTTCTTAAAAAATTCATGAGAAAATGCTGACCTAGCCAAATATATGTAACTCCTCTCTCAAATAATGCCAGAGCACCATTCAATGCCAGAGCACTAGACTGCAACCTGCATAACACCAATTTTTTAAAAGGAATTCAAAAGATACAGGTGAAAGTCAAAAAATTAGAATATTGTGCAAAAGTTCATTTATTTCAATAATGCAACTTAAAAGGTGAAACTAATATATTCGCAGATAGAATCATTACATGCAAAGCAAGATAGTTCAAGCCATGATTTGTCAAAATTGAGATGATTATGGCTTATAGCTCATGAAAACCTCAAATCCACAATCTCAGAAAATTAGAATACTATGAAAAGGTTCAATATTCTAGGCTCAGTGTCCCACTCTAATCAGCTAATTAAGCCATAACCACTGCAAAGGGTTCCTAAGCTTTAAAGGTCTCTCAGTCTGTTCAGTAGGAAGCACAATCATGGAAAGACTGCTGACCTGACAGTTGTGCAGAAAACCATCATTGACACCCTCCATAAGGAGGGAAAGCCTCAAAAAGTAATTGCAAATGAAGTTGGGTGTTCCCAAAGTGCTGTATCAAAGCACATTAATAGAAAGTATGTGGAAGGGAAAAGTATGAAAGAAAAAGGTGAACAAGCAGCAGGGATGACCGCAGCTTGGAGAGGATTTTCAGAAAAAGGCATTCAAAGTGTTGGGGACTTTTACAAGGAGTAGACTGAGGCTGGAGTCAGTGCATCAAGAGCCACCACACACAGATGGATCCTGGACATGGGCTTCAAATGTCATATTCCTCTTGTCAAGCTGCTCCTGAAAAATAAACATCATCAGAAGCATCTCCCTGGGCTAAAGAAAAAAAAGAAACTGGTCTGTTGCTCAGTGGTCAAAAGTCCTCTTTTCTGATGAGAGCAACTTTTGCATCTCATTTGGAAACCAAGGACCCAGATTCTGAAGGAAGAATGCGAGAGCACATACTGCAAGATGCTTGAAGTCCAGTGTGAAGTTTCTACAGTCTGTGTTGAAATTGGGGAGCCATGTCATCTGCTGGTGTTGGTCCACTGTGTTTCATTAAGTCCAGGGTCAACGCAGCCATCTACCAGGAGATTTTGGAGCACTTCATGCTTCCTTCTGCAGATGAGCTTTATGGGGATGCTGACTTCATTTTCCAGCAGGACCTGGCACTGCCCACACTGCAAAAGCACCCAAACCTGGTTCAACAACCATGGGATTACTGTGCTTGATTGGCCAGCAAACTAGCCTGACCTGAACCTCATAGAGAATCTGTGGGGCATTGTGAAGAAAAAGATGAGAGACATGAGACCAAACAATGCAGGAGAGCTGAAGGCCACTATTGAAGCATCCTGGTCTTTCATAATACCTCAGAACAGTGCCACAGGCTGATAGCTTCCATAGCCATGCACATCTGAACGCAGTAATTTCATGCAAAAAGGGTCCATACCCAAGTACTGAGTACATATGCATGCTTTATACCTTTTCAGAGATCTGGTATTGTTCTGTGTACAATCCTTGTTTTATTGATTGCATGTAATATTTCTAATTTTCTGAGATTGTGGATTTGGGGTTTTTCATCGATGCTGTAGCCATAATCATTACATTATCACAACAACGGCTTGAATCTATCTTGGCTTTTGCATGTAAATTAGTCCTATCCTTATGTATTAGTTTCACCTTTTAAGTTGCATTATTGAAATAAATGAACTTTTGCACAATATTCTAATTTTTTGAGTTTCACCTGTGTCTTTTGAATTCCTTTTTTAAAAATAGGTTGTTTAGTCATGTATCTTCTAAGCAAAATGATAAAAAATGAAAATAAAAGAAATAGCTGGGAATATAGAAGAACAAACTTGACCAGTGTAGTGTTCTAGATGTGGAGCTCTCATTTCACAATCAGGAGGTTGTGATTTTGATCCTAGGTGGTGGCAGATATTTTTCTATTTGGGTGCAATGAGAAATTGTCTGCTGTGAACTTTGCATAGGCATCAGGAAGGGTATCCGACCAGTAAACACTTGAGTTCTGTTCAGTCAGCTCAACTCCACCCTGATACAAGGGGTTCCAGGATCACTAAAAGAAAAAACATACAGGAACAATCTCAATGAAAGTAAATCTTGCCTCACCAGTCTTCCATAGTTCTGAGAGAATGTAGAACATACATGGAAGAAGTTAAGTTTATCCACACACATACTAGGATTTTCAAAAAGGCTTTGAAAAAGTTCCTTATGTTAACTTTGCACTAATGGGATAAGATGCTTTGATCTTTTATGGATTGATGACTCATAAAAAAACAGAAAGCAAAGAAGGAAAATAAATGGTCAATTTTCTAAATGGAGGAAACTGTCAGGCCCCATACTGCTTGGAAAGGTCAAGAAAGAAGAATTACAAAGACACTGATAAGACATCTTTAATGTTAGTCTGGGTCACATGCAGCAACTTAAAAGCGTTAAGAGAAGTTTCCTGTCCTTGAATTAATGAGAAAATTGAATTACTTGAACTGTTTCTCCCCAAGTGAGGAATAATTGTCTTTTATGAAAAAAATCTATCAACAAATCTACCTGCTTTTACTTGTGTTTAGGTCTACTTTCTCTTCCATTCCTTTTCCTGCTTCCATACAATCTCACAGGATGTCAACTCTCAAAATGACTTTACCTGAAGCCCTATTCTTCGTTTCTTAGTTGCCATACAAATGTGGGGAGAAGTAACTGCTAGGTTGGCAGAAGCTGGGACAAGTAACGGGAGCTCACTCTGTTACATGGTGCTAGGGATTCAAATCACTAAACTGCTGCCCTTTCTGATCGACAAGCTCAGCATCTTAGCCACTGAGTTACTGCATCCCTTAGACTGAACTATACAGAGTGATAAAACAAAAGTCATGGTGTATAGCTCACAAAGAATCTATTTAAATCAGTTAAACATGGCCAACCAAACTCTTTAAACCAGTTAAACATGGCCAACAAGACTCTTAAGATCTTAAAATGCACAAGGGTAATTAAGGCAATATCAAAACATAATGAGCTGCAGAAGTGTAACTAAGACAATAGACGTACATATTGAGATATTTATATCTCAAAGTTTTCCTGATCTCTTCCTCAGCAGCTGATGAAAGAATTGTTTGTTTTAATTTCATTTCATTTCAAATGTCATAATAATGTGATGTCTCATGCTGGTTCAGAACAGAGGAGGTTTTCTCTAGCTGTGAATAGTGATTATTTCTATATGCAGTATGTGAAAGCAATAACAAATATCAAAGAATAACTTTAGAATTTATTTTAAAGCTGCCCTTGCGAGCAAACCTTATTTCAAATTATACTTTCTCCTTTCTAGAAAGGCAAGATGTTACTCTACCATGGATACCATTTCGGCAACACCTCTGGATATATGTGACCAACAATAACTCTTTCTCAGAAAGAAAACCTGTTTTTATAAACTAATTAATAGTAAAAATCATCCTGTATTTGAATAATTCATTGTCTTTTATAATTTCTCTTTAGAGTATTTTTTTTCAACAGAATGACTTTGATCCAAATTAAAAAAAAAACTTGGAAGGATTTTGGAGAACTTCAGTTAGCCCATTAAATACAGTATATAGTCTGTGCGTATTTGGAACCATCACATTTTTAAATCAATGTTACACTGTTGTGTGAGTGTGTTTAACTAGCTATTGGACAAGCTTAACTCTTTTGTGTTCCTGATGAAAATTATTTTGCCTCCCAATACACTGTACCTCCCTTGAAATGTTTTCATTGATAAATGTCACTGAAGTCTGGATTTGTAAACAGATGGAGAAGGAAAAAACAACCCAATTCCATGTGTTTTGACACCTTGTACTTTTAACATGACAAACATGAGTAGCCATTTTCCAAATCAGTAAACTAGAATCACAGCTTCCAAACCAAAAACATGATTCTTTCCTACAGAAAGAATTGATAACTCTAGAGGTACAACTTTAAACTAGAATATTCAGTTGCATAAAAGCAAAAGACTATTGCACAGAGTCTGGATCAAACTGGTAAGTGGAGCACACCAAATTCAATGTGACCCACCAGGCCTCCATATTACCATATTAGTCATAAAAAACTTGGTCTACCTCAGGGATGTCAAATTTGATTTCATGGAGGGCCATGAAATCAGGGTTGTGTTTGACCTCAGGGGGGCAGAGTGGGTGTGGCCATGATGGGTGTTGCCAGCTTGATGTTACTTGTGTTGGGGGCATCTGTGGTGGCCTGAGTGCTCTACCAGAGAAAACAGGCTCCCGGGTTCCATTTTTGCTTGTAGAGGCACTGTGGATGGCAGCCCCATGGGCGAGATCTAAGCACCCTGTGGACCAAATTAAACCCCTGAGTCTTGAGTTTGACACTCTTGGTCTACATGCAGTAGTTTCAGATTACTGATTTATTGTTAAGAATTTTGGTTAGCATCTGGTTAGATCTAAGTAAGAGTCAACAATTTTCAAGGCAGGATAGACTTAATTCATTTGTGGCTATGTAATGATTCTAAACTGATGCCTCATTTATCTGCTCCCCCTGGCTCTGTCAATCCTTCTTCTACACACCCTTAATAAACTTCTTGTTCTCTATGAGGATACAATACTATTGTTAGTGAAAGTGCTATTTATGACAGAATCTGCATAATTGTTTTCATGATTAAAATTATAATTTGCATGCTGAAGATAGTAGTTCATTAATTATCATTGATCTCTAATTGAGCTCTTAGGGAGTTGTTTCTTACGCATGATTGATTGAATGAACTAATGTAGCATAAGCAAATTTCACGACTCAGTTTTATATTTTCTGTTTGCACAAAGTTATTTTTGCCTACTCAGACAAACAATAAGCTTGATAAAGTTAAGTGTCATTGATTCCTCGGTAAGTTAGCAAAGTTTTGTAGTCTTAATCTACTAAGATCTCTATTCTTTGTCATGCTTGAATTGGGTAGGATACATTTGTTAGAGATATGGCACAATGCATACCAATCTGCTCTCCAAATTTTTAATAATCATCTTTGGTCTTCTAAATCAGTGGTGTCAAACTCAAGGCCTATGGACTGAATCTGGACTTTGGGGTGCTTAGATCTGACACATGAGGCTGCCAGGAAAACAGCGAAGGGCCTGAGGTGCCTCTGCCACCAAAACTAGAGCTTGGGAGAATTGTGTATAGCCCTCCTGAAGTCTGTTTTTGTGGGCCCAGCCCTCAAGCCACCACAGGCACTCCTGACATGAGTGATATTGAGCTGGTCATGCCCAACCTGACCACACCGAACTTGGTCACGCTCCCCACCCTCCCAATGTCAAACACAACCCTGATGCAGCCCTCAATGAAATCGAGTTTGACATACCTGTCCTAAATTATCAGCTCTGATAAGAAATTTTAAAAATATTATATTGCTTAAAAAATAATATTTCTTGTTAGATAAGGAAACCTATATAGTAATAAATGAGAAAAGAAGTTTTCTTTAAGGATTATTTATTAAAAATGCTAATATGGTAAGATGAATATGTATGATGATACATGGCAAGGGACCAATATGTTTCTTATGTCTGCTAATCTGTGCTTCTGAGGCAAAACTAAGAAAAATCATGTTATCGTTATTATTTGGATCTTCATTAATGTTCTGTCAGTTCTGAATAATCCTTACTAATGCGATATAATTTCTTTATTCTAAATTTCAGTCAAAGTTCCCCAGTTGAATGATTTGCAATTCAATATTTCATTATTAATAAGTAATTTCTTTCTATGTTTTTGCTTCCAGGAATAATTTTACTTGTTACTATTAAATGATGACACACTATATTGAATCTCAAAACATAACAGACTGCAACTTTATCCATTCAGGATCAGTAAGTAAACATGTCTAATACACAAAATGACTGAATGCTGTTTGCATTTTTGTGAAGAAAAAAATAAATATATTCTGAAAAAGCTTAAGGGTATATCTGTGCAGAGCAAAATTATTTCCAGAACTCTACGGCTTAGTCTCATGAAATTTCTGGAATAGGTTAATTTCCATCACTCCAAAACTAAAGAAATATCAAATTTGTAGAAATCACTAAAGTAGAAAGCTACTTTGTTGTAGTGGTTGTCACGGTAGGGAAATGAATACAGATGTTAGGTTTCCTAGCAACCTTGGTTTTTCCTGTATTTTCTCACTGAGCAAAATTATCCTTAAATTAGAAAAACAAAAAGTGAAAAACTATCAATTCCATCCATTCACAAATAGTCAAAACTTTCATAAATAATGTTCAGTTTTCCAGATTTCTGAAAGCTTCAGGTATTTAACTCTTCTTTCCTTTTCCTCAAGGATACACTCATAAACTTAAAATAAATTAGACAAACTAGTTTTGAATAAAGACATGAAGAATGAAGATTACATTTAATTTCATGTTATCCTCGCTTGGGAGCAAAAAAAGACCTTATTTTACAAAGTAGTTCCTCCCTAATTTTGAGTAATTCATTTTCCCATTACACTCTACTCTTTTTTCAAGGTGGATGGGAGCAGTTATATTGTTTAAGAGAATTGAGCATGACCTCAATAATAGCAATTATATTGATACAATTCTTAAACGGTTTAAATATATGTTAACCAAAAATTATTCCCTTGGAAATCTGCAATAAATGTATTTAACATAGATAACATAGAATAACAGAATTGGAAGGGACCTTTGGAGTTCTTCTAGCCCAGTCCCTTGCTCAAGTACCTATACCATTTTAGACAAATGCTTGTCCTGTCTCTTTTTGAAAGCCTGCAGTGATGGAGCATCCATAACTTCTGAAGACAAGCTATTCCATTGGTTGATTGCTCTCACTTTTAGGAAATGTATCCTTAGTTCTAGGTTGATTGTTTCCTTGCTTACTTTCCAACCTTTGGAAAAGCATGGTCTTACTAAGGCTTTGTAAAACAGTTCTAGAACGTTATATTATCTTCATAGGCTTTTTTCAGAAAATATGATTTAAAGAACACCGAAGAAACGATAGAAACCAAATGTCTTTATGATAAATTTGTAGCAAAACAACAGGCCTGGGCAACCAGAACTCAAATGCTTCATAATTAGCATTTCAAAATAAGCATCCTGATATTTGTTTATTATTTGTGTTTTTTTAAAAAAACAGATATTAAATTCAAGAGTTTTTGAACTCCCTTTAGAGTACATCCACGACAGAATGCTACTTGTTTGGTTTGGGGGGATTAAATACATGAAAGGCTAAAGATATTCCAAGCTATCATATTGCATTTCTTTCAGAAAGACAAATTCATTACTAGAAGAGGTTATTGGCAGAGATATTTTTGGGGGGTGAGAAGAGAAGGCAGGCAGGGAAAATAAACTTTTTTCCATATTGTCTGGTGTGTTCCATACAGTTAAATTTAGCCATCATTCTGGTGACATTTCAAACAAGACAACTCTTCTTCTTCTCTCCCCCCACCCCACCCCACAATTGTATGCTTTTTCTTTTTCCTGACCACCGTGAACTCTAATGTCAGAACTAAAATTTACTACTCAAGTGGAACTTCTGCACTTTTGGAAAACACAAGATGTTCTTTGAAGGTTCTCTTTGCAAAAGTTGCCGTTTTCTCAAGGTGAATGTCATTTAATAACACAACCTTTTACAATGAAAATGTACTTTTAATTCAAACATCAGTCTACTAAAGTCTCTAAAAAGTGGAAGTTCATCACACTCTATATAAAGTCCAATCCTACAGCAAATGAAGCGTCAGAATAGTCATACAGAAGTATGTGAATTCCCTAAGATCTAATCTGAATGACAGATCACCAGTTCCATTCCAATAATTGTTTCAAATTATTAATTCAATTCAATATTAATCACTGATAACATGTATCAGTGTATGCATAAACACTTATAAAATTAGCAAATTAATTTATTTGAAGACTCAGTTGAAAAGGGTGAAGATTGTAATTCAATCGATAGTTTTAAATGCATGGTCCGCTCCTAAAAGTAAGAAAATTTGGAAAAACAACTGAAGCCCAGTGAACTCAATAAAATGTTTACACAATAGTTTTACTTGCATTGTGTAAAAACTTGGGAACTGCATAAGCACAATAAAATATTTTCATTAGTTTTCACCTTCATTAAGTTTGTGCATGTAATCAGTATATTGTGAGAACCTAGTCAGTTTGGTTGTTCATATAGTACATTTTGTGAATCATTTTTTTTTCTTTTTATGATCCTTTAGTCTCTTGATTCAGGGTGGGGTCAGGGCAACTGGGTGGAGCTGAGCATTTACTGGCCAGATGCCCTTCCTGATGCCTACAGAGAGTTCACAGCAAATATTTTTTCTCTTATTTTCTCCAGAGAGAAAAACATCTGCCACTACCAAATATCGAACTTTCAAGCTTCCAAGTGGAAGACGAGCATCTTTACCACAAGACCATGATATTGCTCGCATTCTGTGAACAATACAAGTAATTAATTCAGTAACCAGTGTAAAAAAGTCATGTGAACAAAGTCATCATAGTGCCACTGTTGTTCAAGACTGCTTTTCCATTTCCAAATAATCAAAGCTATTGCATACATTGGTCTACCAATTTTGCAATATAATGGAAATGGAACAATACTCCCACTGAATCTATGAGTAGTAACTTTAAAATTAAACACATTGGTCACAAGACTCACACATACATTACTGTAGCAATAAGGACAAAGTTTGATCTATAACATTTTAAGAGGTATCACATTTGACATGTCATTTTTTAAAAAAACATAAAATCAACCCACGCTGTATCTGATACAAAGTTGGAAGACAATTCTTACTCTAAAAACTTGATGAATGTACTAATTTAACATTTAACAATATTTCTAAAAAAGGTTCTACTGGAGAGGAGCAAGATAATGTCAAGTTCAAGATTATGGATTTTTATCCACAACTAAAGCCATGTGACTATGTCATTATCCAGGTAATTCCTGTTATGATGTTGCACCATTATATGAAATCAGACATTTAAGATGTTATGCTGATTAATGAACATAATGCCTGCAGATTTTCCAATCAAACAGAATACTTAACATTGGAATTATTCTATCCGTGTTAGAGGAGTTGCTTTTTCAGGAGGCAACTGGACTTTCTTGTTTTTTTCTTTGGAAAATGTTTTGCTTCTCATCCAAGAAGCTTCTTCAGCTCTGACAGGATAGTGGGTAATGGAAGGACCCTGTCAGAGCTAAAGAAGCTTCTTGGATAAGAAGCAAAACATATTCAAAAGAAAAAGCAAAAAAGTCCAGTTGCCTCCTGAAAAAGCACCTTTGGGACAACCATGACCTGGATGACTGAGAATGTCTATAGAATGTTAGATGGTAGTTCTCCAGCATCAGATAGCCAGAAACAATTAGGAATCATAGAACAATTCGGAAATTGTAAATAACTGTGGGCTTGAATTTCAGAGTTATGAGGCATGCGTTTGTTTTTAGCAATAGAAGCTTTTCCTTACTTCACTCCTTTTTCTCTTTGTAGCAGGTATTATGATTTCTCTTGCAATACTTTTTTTTTTCTCACAGAGCTTGAACTTTGCAAGGGTGAGTGATGATAGAGCCTGCTCATTATTGGAACCAAAGGTCAGATCTGATTTAAATTCTGAAACGATTGTATGGTATCTGAAATATAGCTCGCTAGAGATAGAATTGTATGGGAACACTTTCAAATTAATCTTCCCTGTGTGTTTATTTATTGTTAGATTTAGATTTTACTTCCCCTTCTTTTTTCTCAGGATTACAACAAAACTTAGAAATTTGTTGGGCAAAGAAAAATGCTTAGATCTAAAAACAATTCATGGGCTTTTATAGTTGAGAACTGATTTGAATGAAAGGCAATCTAGAACTAAGAAGAAATTTCCTAACAATGGAATGAATTGCCTTCAGAAGTTGTGAGTACTTATCACTGGAGGTTTTAAAGAAGAGACTGGTCAGCCACTTGTCTGAAATGGTATAGGTTTGAGTAGATCAGGAACCACCAAACTCATAATTTTCAACCCCGCAGACCAGAGACCTTGGGGATATTGTGTCCAGCTCCATTCTCGGGGGTTGGGGGGAGGCGGAGAGAGAAACTTTTGGCTTCATTCAAGGAAAGCAGAAGCAGCGGAAGTCTTTCTTTCTCTTCCCAAACTCCACCTAAAATGAGTGTTTGTGAGCCTTGTCATGCCGGCACAGCCCCTTGGAGTAGAATGCCTTGCAGGGTCCCAAAGATTCATTTCTGGCAGAATTTGGGGGAGAGAAAAAAGAGTTTTGCTGCTTTCCTTGCGTGCAGCCAAAAGCAGAAGAAGAAAGAAGCAGCCTGGTGCCAGGCAAGGTGTGTGGGGTGAATGGGGCAAGTTCCTCCCCTCTGCCCTTTTCCCCCTCCCTTCACTACCTTGTGTTGTTCACAATGCAAGCAATCCAAGCCTTGTGTTCCCATGGGCCATGTGGGTGGTGCAGCCTTGAGTTCCCACGCAGCCTAGATTAATTGCTTTGGGGGTGCTTTGAGGAGTGCTCTGGGGGTAACATTTCTCTGTGGACCACCAAAGTTTTCTCGTGGACCACCAGTGGTCCCTGGCCCACTGGTTGGTGACCACTGGACTATATGATCTCCAAGTCTCTTCCAACTTTGTTATTTTTACACCCTGTTACTCTTTATGATTCTAGTCCAATATTTTAACTACTACACCATGTTGTCTCAAACTTCAACCTTAACATATGCCAAAGAGCACTGGCCAGAGATCACCAGTGCGCTACAAAGATTCTACAGGTAGTTCCTGGCACAGACTCCAAATTTTCTTTCTCTGATTCTCTCTCTCTTTCTATTTCTTTACATATTTATAGGTTGCTAATCTTTAAAAGATTTTGTCATTTAACAACAAAAAGCATATTCACAATGGCAGCTCTGCCATTATTGGATAATTATTATTAGTGGCAGTATTATCAACACACTGAATAGATACTGATAAAAACTAGTTACTTTTGAAGATGTATAGTTTCTGTGGTATGTGAGTCGTAGATAGGACCTTCCCATTTCCAGCAGTTTCACCAGTCATTGTTTTCAAATAATTTAATAGATGGAGCCTTATATGGTATATACCATGATGGTGTATTCTGAAGGTAAGAAAATGTGTGAGACAAGTGGCAAGATATACCTTCTCCAGGAATGGAACTTTACAGCTGTTTCATCACCTATAACTGTGAATGTTTAAAATTGCTTCTTCACACTTACAGGTGACAAAACTACTGTAAAGCTCCATTCCTGGAGAAGGTATATCTTGCTACTTCTACTCTCTAAGGTTTTTACCTTCAGGACATCTTAAAGGTAAAAAAAAAATCAACCAATTACAATGGTAGATGGAAACATTGTCAAATAATCTTGGCTGCAATGTTCTACTAGTAATAAAAAAATCAATAGTAATTTGTTGGCATAGTAAATTATGTATCTTCATTATGTCAATGCATTATGATTTTGAAGCATTGTAGCCATTGTTGAGTAGCAATCAACTCCACCCATTCTTGACTTGGCATCAAATCCTACCCACATGTAATTTCTTTTCATCATGGCCAATCTCCGTTGTGCTCCAGCTCATGTTTCAACTCAGTGAGGTCATTTAAATCTTGTCCAAAGTAATGGACATAATGATAATAATAGGTAATGGACATAAGTAATGGACATAATGATCAAAGTCTTGAGACCAAACCTTGAGTTGTTTCTGAGTAAGGGAGGAGACAGTAGTATCACACTAATGAAATTAATGGCAACTTAAGTTTATGTCACCTCTGGATTATGAATGAGATGAAGATAATAATATGACAATGTAGCAGAAAACAAATACATTGGTACAAAAAGGGGAAAAAGTCTTCAGAGAAAACTTCAGATGAAGCAAAATCAAGTGATTGAGGAGAACAAAAAATAAAATCTTAAGTCTTTTCATATGCAAAAAAAAAAAAAGTTAAAAATGATACCCAGTCAAACTAGACTAACAGGTAGTTCTAGACTTATAAACAAAATTGTTCCCCAAACTTTTGTTGCTAAGTGAAACATTTATAAAGTGAATTTTGTCACAACTTTTTGTGCCACCATTCAGAGGTGTGTTTCAAAAAAGTTTACCACTGGTTTGGTGAGCATGGCTTGGTGGGTGCATTTTGTGCATGCACACACACTGTGTGCCAAATGTACACTTTGACCAGGTGCAGGGGCTTTCTGACTTGCCTCCTGCAATCCCTGTTGCTTCAGCAGTTGACGCACGGCAATCTGCTATGCTGCGCAAAGCAGCTGCACTTCAATAGCAGGGAATAAAGGTTAGTATGGGAGCCCAGGTGGGTGGGTGGGCCCAACAGTGTCAGAGAGAACCGGTTCGGTCTCCTCTGCTCATCAGCACAACCAGCTTGGAAGAACCAGGCTGAACCAGTAGAATATCACCACTGCTACCATTGTCAAGTGAATCACTGCGGTTTTTAAGTTAGCAACACAGTTGTTAAATGAATGTGCCTTCCCCATTGACTTTACTTGTAAAAAAGCTCACAAAATGTGATCACATGACCCCAGGACACCATCATAAATATGAGTCAGTTGCCATGTGTCTGAATTCTGATCATGTGACTATGGGGATATGGTTGCTAAGTGTGAAAAACAGTCATAAGTTACTTTTTCTCAGTATTGTAACTTTAAACAGTCGCTAAATGAACTGTTGTAAGTCAAAGTCTACCTGTATACCTTTAGAATAAAATTATATGGCACGGATATAGTACAGTAATCGGAATTCTGACAATGAAACTGGAAGCCATACTCTTTGTTCCTCTGAATTTTTTTTTTTTAAAACACTGTATGTGAACGATTCACAGTTTTATTGCAGTGACTTTTAAAATAACCCAAACCTTTCTCATTACATAATTACTTGTTTGAGAAAAGGGCAGCATACCATTTTAATGGTCACATGCGTCATAAGCCCGCTCTACCTTGATCAATTTAATATTCTGTTTTATAACTTGTTGGTTGCTTCATTGCATTTTTTGCTTTGTAGTTTCAAATGTGTCAACGGGGGAATTGAAATTTAAAAAACAAAAAGATCAAGTTAGTAAAACTTCAGAACTATATTACAGTACATATTGATCATAAACCTTTAATTTTTCCACAGCCTGGGAAAAAATTGTTGTAATGCGGCACTTGAAATTTGTTCCCACAGCAGATTTATCTTAGACCAGATACCAAATCAGACAACTTCTTGATCAGATTTGCTCGCTATCATATAACAATGGTACTAAGCAGAATCCCCAAAATGTTGGCTGCAGACTCTGCCTTCATGAAAAACCTCAACATTATCAAATGGAACATGTTGCTATGTTCAGTTTTCTATGGAGGGTACAAGTTTGGTCTTATGCACAAACTCATAGCATGGAATCTAAATTTGCTCATTTAACATGCATTTTTTTCCAGGTGGGCCAAATAGTTTTTGGTCACCACGATGTAAAAAAAGATGTTGAGCTCTAGAAAGAGTGCAGAGAAGAGCAACAATGATGATTAGGGGGCTGGAAGCTAAAGCACATAAAGAATGGTTGCTGGAACTGGGTATGTCTAGTTTAATGAAAAGAAGAACTAGGTGTGACATAGCAATAGCAAGAGCACTTAGATTTATATATTGCTTTATATCCCTCTCTGAGCAGTTTAAAGAGTCAGCATATTGCCCCCACCAATTTGGGTCCTTATTTTACCCACCCCAGAAAGATGGAAGGATGAGTCAACCTTGAGCCTGGTGGGATTTGAACTGCCAAATTGTAGGCAGCTGGCTGCAGCAGAAGTAGCTTGCAGTACTGCACTCTAATCACTGTGCCACAGAGGCTCCTGAATAACATGATAACAGCATTGCATTCTATTCTATTCTATTCTATTCTATTCTATTCTATCCTATCCTATCCTATCCCATCCCATCCCATCCCATCCCATCCCATCCCATCCTATCCTATCCTATCTTATCCTATCCTATTCTAAATGCAGGTCTGGCTAGAACAACCTGATGGCAATTATAGATGCTTTTAAACAAGCTTTTGCCTGAGCAAAATTCATTCTTGGTTATATTAGCTTTTGCAGACACTAAAAAAGAGGACAAATAATGAACAGCACATTCAGATCTATGAGTAGGTTACATGCCATGGCTTGTATGAAGTACGTGTGAGACCTATTGTATACCTGCTATATCTGGTCCTATGCTGAAAAGAGCTTTGAAGATAGCCAAAAGCATTTTAACTATAACATTTTCAGTGAGACTTAAATGCAATTGACTTGGTGAAGAATGACTCCAAGGATTTAATTGTGCTTGTACATCATCTAGGCATTTTACAGTCCTTGGGTGACATCCAGGGTTGAGTTTCTACCAGCGAACTGGTAGCTTCGAGGCTCACCTGGGAACAAACTTGCTCACTCTGATGAACAGCTGTTGGGCCCATTCACCCGCCCTGGCTCTAGTCTGTGCTTTATATCCTGGTTTTCAAGCTCAGATGATTCGTGTGGCACAGCAGCTTGTCGCACACCATATTTAATACACAGGGATTGTAGGAGAAGAACAATAGCAAATGCTCTGCACAAAGCATGCACTCACCAAATTGGCTGTTATATTGGTTGAATTGCATCCCTGGTCATATCTGATCCTTTAGCTATTCCTCCAATGTGAGGTCAATCAGAAATTAGAAATCAATTGAAAATAAATGCACATCAAAACCAAGCCATGTCTGGCTTTGCGCAGTGGTCTTGTACTCCTTCAGTCAGCTGGCAATCACTAGAGGGCAAGGGGAGAAATCATTTTTCTATACTTGCACAGCACCTGGAGCAGACCAAGGAGTTGAGGTGAAAGAGATTGAGGACATCAAATCAGCTTACATTGGTTTGACTCTCCACAACAATTCCAATTTCTCCTGTGGCCCTTTGAGAAATTTAATTGCTCACCCTTAACTTGCACCATCCCAGATCATTTAGAATTGTCATGTAATCAGTTTCAAATCTTTTTGTTTCCACTAGCAGACAACCTGACTGTCTGAGAATGTATTTTAAGTACTGTATTGACAAGTCCACTAGGTAGTCCAGACCAGAAAATCAACTTCATAAGAAGATTAGAACTATACTTTATTGAGAAAGGCTATAATAATAGAACCTTGCAAGTCTGATTGTGCTCTACTTTCATTTCTTCTTATATCCCAAGTGAATCAGGGGCTGTTTGCCTGTGTAAGTTCTGAATATCTTCTTTCCCAAAACTTAAAAGAAGACTTCAGTTCTTTTTGCCTACGTAAGAGTTCTTGCATATTTATGTCAAGGTCACCTCCCTTAGGAGGCGCAGGTATTAATATCTCTGCAGATATGAATATACAACAGAATGTAGTGTGGCTTTAGATATCTATAGTTTCTGCTCACTGAGGACACCACTGAGGTGGTGATGATGATGTTGATAATATGATGTATTGCAAACTAAATAAGGAAGAGTAAATGGCTTCTCCTTCATTAATTTTCCAAGCATTTATAAGCTCATTTTGACACCCATACGTTCATTAAGAAATTAATCAAAAGGTTTGTAGATGTATTGCAAATATTACTGGCTGTATGATTCAATTTCTCTAAACTCATTTAGTCCCGCAATTTGGTAACATACATGTTAGCCTTTTCATAAAGAGATAAGTTGGTAGAAACATTTTCCCCAAAGCTTTAAAAATTAACAACATTGTTGCTGTGTTCATAAAATTCTTAGTTTTACATACTTTACAGTAGGACAATCAAAGTAAAGTTGCCACGTTGGAACCCAGAAGATATGTGTTGTCACCTACACCTAGACTTCTCTCTAGACGACAAGTTTTTGGTAACGTTCCATCAAAATGCTATTCTGGTTAGACTCTGCTTAGTCTTTTGAGATCAGCTATGAATTACTAGTTGTCAAGTGTTGTTTATTTCATATTAGAAAAGTAGGAAATTTAATTGTTGACTTTCGATGATTAGTGATGATTTCTAAAATAAGAGATCTTAAGCATTTCTAGAAAACAGTGCCCTTCCTAATTTTTTTTGTACAGAAACAACTATTATTCTTCCACAATGAGGAAATGCATATAGCTTAAGGCAATCAGTTACTTCTCATGTTTTAAAGAAATGTTAAAATGATTCTGAATTAGAGGTTATCAATGTCAGTGTTCCAAGTAACAGCCTCCAAATTAAAAGACTATGAGACTGTCATCTTCTCAAAGATCCATTTTATTGGAGATGTCATATTGGCACATCTGAAATCTGAGATTTCTGGATTTTCCCAAGCCCAAAGAGAATCCAAAATCCAATCCCTGCACCCAATAGTTCATCACATGGTCCAATCATTACTTTGTTCCAACTGGAGACTATCCCCAGGCACTCCTCTCCAGGTGCAGAGTAACAGGTTCTTGACTCTCAGAGAAACAACTGTTGTTAGTGGCTGCTCTTCCATTGCTCCTTGAAATCCCCCTCCCAAATTCCAGGCACTGAATGTGGCAGCCTAGAAGCCTCAAAGAAAAATGACTTCCAAGCTGAGAATTATATTGCCTAGGCCCTAGGCCAGGGGTCCTCAAACTTGGCAACTTTAAGAGTTGTGGATTTCAATTCCCAGAAGTTGCCAAGTTTGGAGACCTCTTCCCTAGGCAATGGGAGAATGTCTTCACTTCTGTAATAAGAGCTATCAATGGTCCTTAAAAAAATATTTAGAATTCATTGGACCCCATTATGTCTGTATAGACAGGGATTGTCTAGGGCAGCCTTTTGTTTGAGATGTAAGAAGAACAATGTTTTCATAAAACACATGTTGCTTCAACATCCTATCCACTTGGTAAGTTTTGGGATAAAATAATAGACTATATTAATGTGACTCTGTGACAAAAGCTCAATTTTTCAGTGGATAATATCCTCTTGAGTGACACATCAAGAACACGGAACTTGACATAAATGGATTCTTTGTGCCTTTAGTTTAGCTAAAA
This sequence comes from Laticauda laticaudata, assembly GCA_004320025.1. NCBI lineage: Eukaryota > Metazoa > Chordata > Lepidosauria > Squamata > Elapidae > Laticauda > Laticauda laticaudata. The sequence continues at coordinate 40,055 of BHFT01018927.1, forward strand.
GATTGATATCTCAATATTGGAAAGATAAAGAGATAGCCTCATTTATTCAATGGATTGAAGACTTGATTACACTCGCTACTTATGAATGCGTTGCCTATAGACCTAGACTTTGAATGGATAAATGTAATGAAATATGGAACTCATTTCTACAAAACAGAGTATGTTAAAAAACATGATGATAGTTATCTAAGTGTGTTGAAATGAATAATGTATAATGTTTGCATTAGAAAATTATATATAGAATTGTAACTGTTTACTATAACATCATACTTTAAATTTTTTTCCCTTGTATTTTTTCACTCATTTTTAAACACTTGCTATGCATTTTTTATTACATATTTTTGTTTCTTTTTTGTTATTATCCTAAAAGCAATAAAATTCATTGTAACTGATTCTGAATTTGGGTCTGATTCCACTATACATCAACAGTGTGTGTTACCAGGAATCTGATGTGCCAGCAGGATGGTGGTTTGGGAATGGATGCAAGTAGATGAAAGATGCAAGGTTTTCAAGGATAGCTGCTTGTCTGTTAATAATAAAGCTCATCTTACTTGTGATCTCATTAGTCACCTGGTTTGTATTACTGAGATCTGGCTAGGACCTGAAGGGGGAGTACCACTTTCTGAAATGCACCTGGTTGGGTTTAGGGTTGGGTTTACTATATTGGGTTTACTATATTGAGGTAGTATTCAGCCAGTTCTGACAGATTCTGGAGAACCGGTAGCTGAAATTTTGAGTAGTTTGGATAACCAGTAAATACCACCTCTGGTTGGCCCCTCCCCCATCTATTCTCTGCCTCCTGAGTCCCAGCTGATTGTCTGGGTCTTCTTTTGTTGCCTTGCATAGGAGAACAGAGCTGGAAAGCAGGTTAGTGGGATTGGGAGGGAATGGGGATTTAACAGTATCCTTTCTCTGGAGGGGCGTGGAAATGGGGATTTGACAGTTCCCCTGCCACACCCACCAAGCCAAGGCCACCAAGTCACACCATGCCCACCAAACCACACCCACAGAACCAATAGTAATTTTTTTTGAATATTACCACTGGTATGGTACCAGCTGAGACCCATGGTAGGGGAGGGATTAGCAGTCATCACTTATCCATCCTGGCTCTTCTTCTTGGTCTCTTAGCAACTTTTGATACCGTAGTATCCTTTTGAGTTGGTTTCTGGAGTGAGGTGGGACACAGTTTTGGGCTGGTTCACTTTTTTCCTTTGCTGTTCATATGGAGTAAGAGACCCATCCCACATTCCCTGATTTGCAGTGTGACAGGTCTGGGTGCCACACAGCTTAGTGTTCTTTCCATTCCACTTTAACATCTATTTGTTAAAGTTTGTTAAAGTTCCTGATTTTCCATCTCCATCCCAGGAACTAAATGATGCTGTAGATTTTCTTTCATATAGTGTTTGGAGGTTGTGGGGGTCTGGATTGGGAAGAACAAGCTTGAATGAATCTTGGTGAGACAGACTGACTTTGGATGGGGGAGGTTCTTCTGTATCTCAGTGTCAGGGATGGGATTCTCCCATTTCAGACCAGTTCGGGTGAACCCTCTGCTGTGATGATCAGATGGCTCCAAACCAGTTTGATCCAATGATCATGTGATCCTGCCCACCCACCCCTGTTCTGTAGTCACTTATGTCTTCTCAGCTGATTCACATGGCAGAGCGGATTGATACACCTTAGCTGTGTTACTTCCCTGAAGTAACATTGAAGGGAAGTAATTGTGATAGCTGTGCATGCGTGCGTGCGTGCGTGCGTGAAGCGTGCAGTTAGCAAACTGGTTGTTACATCAGGAGAATCCCACCCTTTCCCAGGGTTTATCATCAATTGTCTTGGATCGGGCTGCATTGTCCCAGATGGACCTGTTGTATAACCTGGAGGTTCTTCTGGACTCACAAGTTCTGCCCATAGTCTGGTCATTTCCTGTTTTCTGTTGCAATATGTTCTACCTGTTAAAAGTATCCAGAAGCTGTGAAGAATGTAGTACCACAGGTGTTTTGACCTTAGAATTGTGCATGTAATATCTCTGCTATGTGTGCTGCATTGGATGCCAGTTTGCTTCCGGGTCCAGTTAAGGGTGATTATTAATACCTCTAAAGCCCTTTATGGCATGGTTATCTAAGCAGCTGTCTTGACCAGTAGTGGGATTCAAAAAAAATTACTACCGGTTCTGTAGGCATGGCTTGGTGGGCGTGGCAGGGGAAGGTTACTGCAAAATCCCATTCCCTCCCCACTAACCTGCTTTCCAGCTCCATTCTTCTGTGCAGGGCAACAAAAGAAGACCCAAACGTTCAGCTGGGACTTGAGAGGCAGAGAATAAATGGAGGCAGCGCCAGTCAGAGGTGGTATTTGCTGGTTCTTCAGACGACTCAAAATTTCTGCTACCGTTTCTTCAGAACTGGTCAGAACCTGCTGAAGACCACCTCTGATCTTATCCCAATTACATTGACCTGTTCCACATGGTCAAGCAGGGAGGATATGATATGAACCCTATCTGTGAAGTCATTTTGAGGCTGTAGGAGGAAAGCTTCTCTATTGTTACTCCTGCCCTATAGAACATCTTACCCCCAGAAGTGAGGGTGACCCCTACTCTTCTAGCCTTTCAAAAGAGCATTAATATTTGGCCAGGAAGTTGAATTGATCTGCTGTGGGCTCATATTCATAACTTCATGAAAGTGCATCTGTAACTGATTTATAAGGGTATATCCTCATGAAATCACATTGTCTCTTCCTCAGCCTACCACACAATTAACCTAAGTTGATTCTTCAATGTTCTTGTTTTTAAGTAGTTCTTTTTTTAATGCTGGCACAAGTCTTGCCATATGAATGATCTAAAATATCTCACTGATGTTGTGGTTGGCACATGATCAAGATCAAGAATCTGAGTAGTTTATGATTTTAGACTGCTGCAGGCTTACCTCCTCCCTTGTGGCCACTCAGTGTTATCCTTTGTGGCCACTTGACTTGGGCTGCTGGAGAGATGATGACAAGATGATAGAGTGAGATGGAACGCCTGCATTCTACAAAGGAATATCCTGACAGAATGCTGGATGGCATTGTCTGAAACCTTGGTTAATTATTAGGGGGATACATTATAAATACAGGTGAGCATTCATTGTGCTGGAAGTTATAACCCACCCCTCTCCTAGAAAAATGAAATATTTTAGGATATACTAAAAAGGCAGAATATTTCCCCTCAAAGAGATGTAGAAACTCAGAAAAGCAGAAACTCAGCCTCCCCCCACCTTTGCCAATGGACCATTAAGATCTGGCCCAGTCTATTCTACATAACAAATATCTACCTCCTTCAGGAAAACCCATAATAGGAATTGCCCAAAGCCCTTTCATTACAGCATCATCCAGCAAGGCTCAACCAAGCCTGGGACTCAGGACAGCCTACAGAGTTTCCCCTGCATGGCCCCATGGGAGTCTGACAACCAATCAGAATACAAGCTTAAATTCAAATCCCAACAGTGGGCATAAAACCAAGGGTCTCTCAGCATCTCTTCCCTTTTCATCCAGGATCTCCAAGGCATGTGGTCCTATCCACCATTAAACCATCTTTCCAAGCAGTCTCCATGTTTCCAGTGTCTTTCTTCCACTTGGAACTGAATCCAGATGGACATTTCTTCCAACAATTGAAAAAAAAATGTTTAGATGTGTTTGTATGTAGATGTTATTGGTAGCAGCCCTATCTTTTTTTTTAGGCAGGTTGGGAAGGGCTCCAGATCAAGTCCATCTTTGTTTATTAGCCTACTAAAAGCTTGTGGGTTATTTCTGTCTTCTCCCCTCTTCATCCAGCAAAAGACCAGTGCCTCCCCCCCCATGAAATTTCCGACAGAAAAGTTAAACTGATTGATGTTCTATCTAAACATGAATAACAATCATACTTTCCTACACTCTGAATGCCAGTTAATTAAAATTCAACATGTGAACAACTTCAGAAGTATTTGGATCACAAAATACAGGGATCTTTAAAACTTGAAAAAAAAAAATTGCAATCTTCTCCACCTAGGTCCAAGACATTTCCTTGACATCTGTTCAGGTAGAGGCCTTTAAATGCAGTATTTATACATTTAGCCACAGTGGCTAGAGTGAAGTGCTGAAGGCTACTTCTGCTGACTGCCAGCTGACTGCAATTTAGCAGATCGAATCTCACCAGGTTCAAGGTTGACTAAGCCTTCCACCCTTCCAAGAAGGGTAAAATGAGGACCCAAAATTGTGGAAAATATGCTGACTCTTTAAATCACTTTGAGAGGGCTGTAAAAAGTACTGTGAAACAGAAGATAAGTCTAAATGCTATCGCTATTTTGGGTTGATTTCTATAGTTAATTCAGCACGAAGAAAACTTTCATTAATGGGAGGGAAAGTGTGTGTATATGTGTGTGTGTTCAAAGGAAGCCAGATTATCAATTGCAATTGGGATTCCTTTTTAAAATGGGAGATATATATATATTCCAGTGTAAAACCAAAGTGTATTATGAAGATGTCACAAGTTATATTATCCCAGTGATTGACAGATGTTTCACCAGCTGAATAGTAAATGTGAGGAAGAGGTGAAGCCATTCTCCAATCTCTTCCTTTAACTTGTCCTCCAACCTTTAAGTAAAGACACCTCGTTCCCAAAGTACAATAAAAGTGGGGATCAGGATATTGCAACTTAGAGCTACAGATGGTATTTTTTGCAAACTCAAGGACGAAAAGAAATGGGTATTTGCCCTGAAAATGGGGAAGGGAAATTGTTTCATTAATTCTCCTTCTGTTTATTGGTTGGTGGTAATTGCCTTTTAAATTTCAGCCAAAAACCTAAAAAAAATCCAGTCTGACCTTCTTCAATTTCTTCATGCACAATTCCAACAATGAGGAAATGAACAGATTAATCATAAAAATCAGAGTTAATTCTGCCATTCAGTTTGTTCCTTCAAGAGGTAACTAAGAAAGTTATCACTTCCCATCAAGGTAACTTTAAGAAGTGTTTTCAACAGAGAGATCTGAGGTTGTCACACAGTGACTGTCACAGAAACCTATCCTGGGAAACAGATTCTCTCTCCCCCCCCCCATTCGATCCCTCCCCATCATACAGTGTAAAATAGGAAGGTTGGCTTTGCCTGGCCAGAGAAGGATACAGTCTCATTTTGTCAGGAAGCAAGACATAAAAACAAGAACAAGGCAGCAGCAAGACTGTAGTATTGTCTTTTGGAGAAAAGAGAGACCTGTAGGGTCTTTTTCCTCCCTCTCCCCTCTCCCTCACACCAGCAAAAAGTGCCTGAGGCTGTTGCAGATCATTCTTAGCTTATCTCTTCCTAGGGCAAAGGAGAAAAGAGTATTTGTGTGTGTGAAAGAGAGACACAGAGAGACAGAGAAAAGGAGAGAGAAGGAGGGAGAGAGGGAGAAGGAGGGAGGGAGGGAGAGGGAGGGAGGGCAGGAGAGATAGGGAGAGAGAAGAATGGAGAGAGGGAGAGGGAGAAAAGGAGAGGGAGAGAGATCCCTGAAAATCGTTCGACTTTTTCTATTCAGTTTTTCAAGCATTCCTTCCCCCATAAGTCTTGGAACTTTAATATAAATCCCCTTATTCCCACTGTCCCCTCCCAAATCAATTTAAATCTCTACTTTCTTTGGTTCTGGGCTCATATCTTTTTCTGAAGATGAAATATTTTCAACAGAGACCAAATAAAGAATTTTGGGAAAGAGTCAGCTAGCTCGTCCTGAAGGAAGTTGTGGGTGTCTTCCCTTCCCTGCTTTTCTTGCTTTTTGCCATTATTTTAGAGGTTTCTTGGGTCCCAGTCTAATTTTCCTCTGGATTCCTTCATTTCTTTTTAGGAGACAAATTTGCATTTTCCAGTTTGATTACTTTTCTCTTTTCAAGCTCTTTGAGAAAAAATAATAATAACCTAAATCCTTCAGGAAGCAGACAAATATCTTTAGAATATATTATATCTTTAGAAAATATTAGAAGGTGTCACCTTCTAATCAGGATTTTTTTAAAAAATATAAGATATATTATATAATATAAATATAAGATATAAGGTAAATAAGATATATTTACCCATTCTTGAGGAGGAAGAACAGAGACACCAGGCACTATTAGAAATGATCAGGAAGTATTGCAGCTGGAAGCTGTGAAATGGTTACAGAAGTGAATTTGTATGAATTCAGCACTTCCTGGTTTTACTTGTGCCACAACCTATGCAGTTCCTTCACCTTCTTCTTTGCTATTTGCTGGCTAGCTGGATGTGAAGTTCACTAGCACAGCCGACATAATTATGGGATGGAACGTCTTTGAAGTATCAATGAATCCAGCCCCTGATGGGAAAACATGTAAAACAGGAGCCCTTAGATGAGAAGATGAATACAGCTTGCTTTTACTACAAAATGATTTAAGGATGGAGGTTCTGTGCTTCAGATGCAACTGCTTCTTTCCTTGGCTAAGCATCGGGGAAGAGAAGGGAGATATTAATGCATTTTTAATGTTTAAAGAACAAGCATGAACAATTTTTTTACCCACCTTCCCCCTCACACACACACACATAGACAGACAGACATATCTCTAAATAGCACTCTTGGCAGCCAGTGAAAAAGTGTTTTGCTCAGCTCTGCTTTTTTGAAATGCCAGGAAAGGGGAGAGAGAGAGAGAGAGAGACGCATTATTGACACTTTAGAACTATCTCGCTGCCGCCACCAAGCTGGGTGTACCCCAAGCTGACTTGAGCAAAAACTAACCAAGTGGTTCATCCAAATCTATGCAAAGGTGATGCGAAGCTTCCTTTGCCCCGCCGCTGACTCGGGTATAAGCAGCTCTTCGTACCGTCAGAGATGCGTGGGAGCTTCCTGGCTTCCCGCTAGAAGAGTCGGCAGAATCGGCGACAAAGCTACTGGGGCTCTGGGAGAAGAGGAGTCGTGGGGACGGAGCAGGACGCGATGGAGATGCAGAGGATGTTTGATGGGTTGGGTTGGTTTCCGCATTGGGAATGTGGATCCTGGGGGGGGGGGGGGG
>BHFT01018928.1:0-107427 GCA_004320025.1 Laticauda laticaudata
AATGTTGCTACAACTTTAAAAGCACTACAATGACGTGGGATAATACCCGAAGGAAGATGAACAGCACATATATATATGTGAAAACCCGAATAACCAAAGATCCACATACAAATACTCGCGAAAAAAGTTGTAGGAACATTTCGGCAGAATCTCATCTGCCATCATCAGGCTTCTGTATTGTGTTCGTCTTTATATATATATATATATATAAAGAGAGAGAGAGAGAGAGAGAAAGAGAAAGAGAGAGGGAGAGAGAGAGAGAGACCTTATCTTCATGAATACATAATATGCACATTTAACAAAAAAGGAAAGTTTTAAATTGCCCTTCGTTAAATTGCTTGTTAGGTAAGTCAGCTGACACACACACACATACCACACACACACAAATTTGTGTTCTTTTTGTAATTTGATAGCCCAATATTTACAAGGCTATAAAATGCAATCTCATGTATTACTCAGATAGACATATATTATTGACATATTTGATAGATAGTATATTTAGATACCAAAGATCTTTTATAAAGGTTTGCGCCAACAATATACATTTTCTATATATTGATGCATGAAATATTGTCCATATTAAATGTATTTATGATGTAATAATGCAATAAAGATGGAATTGGACAGGAGAGGAGTATTGCTGTTTTATACTCTCCTAAAATGAAAATATTTTTTTCTTCATTCACTAATTAAAGCAAAAGACAATAAACTTTGTAATACCCCAAAATATCTGTATTTCTACCAGTTGCAAATAAAACAAAATCATACAGCTTTACAAGTACAAAGAAGGGGAAATCTGGATTTCAGCAATATGTTCCACTTTTTAAAGAGATGTGAAATCCTATGATATTTAGTCAAAATATGTCACTGTTTAATTATTTATTTCAAGTTTATTTTCATCTTTCACATCTATATTTTCACCACAGAGAGGAATAAAGGAGACTGCAAAAACTGGCCTTTTTACGGGTTTCTTAACTAATTCTCTGGTCAACAGAATAAAAGCATGTCCTAATCTTTGGGAAGAATAAGGAAAGAAGATTACATCATGGATTTTACATAGAACTGATTAGTGCAATTCAGATTGTGCAGTCAAAGAGATCATCAGTTGTCATCAAGCACAACTGGCCCAATAAACACATCCTGCTGATGATGTTTTCTTCTCACAGGGCTTGGAAGGTGCATCTTAGGACACATCTACAGGAGGGTTTTGTTGCTGTTCAGAATCATCTCTGGACTGTCTAATCTCACAAGTCAGGAAGTTTGAAAAATTGACTCCATTTGCTTGGCTCTGTATGTGTTGGTTTGAAATGTCTTATTTTTGCTGTATCTCTCCAGATAAAACACGTCTAAAAGCAGATGAACCAATGCCATTTGGTCAGTGCCATAGAATGTGGAAGAGATAAGGGCCTTACCACATCTTTCTATCCTAGAGCCAACCATGAATCAAAGAGGACATAATGGAAGCTCATGGTTGTCCTCTCCTGGGAAAAGAAGACATTTATACAACAAACAAACAGGCATGGGGCATGGATGGGGTAGTTCATGTTGTCCCTTTTTTTTGTAGGAAGTAAGGTGAGGGGATTGTTGTAGGTTTTAGGCTGGTGGTATTTTGGGGAAGAGCATTGACTGAATGTTATGCCTTTTCTTTCCTTGTTGGTCATCTAGATGAAATACTGACTGGCTCATGGTACATGTGTCCAGTGTTTAAAGCATGGTACATGTTTGTAAGAGTGTCAAAGGGAGACAATAATGATGTGGAGATGCCAATATCTTGGGGGGGGGGGGGAAANGGGGGGGGGGGGGCAAAACCTTCTAGTTTAAAACTAGGAACTCTAGCAATACTGCCTTGTAACACAGTCACACGCGCAGAGACCAGATAGTGCAATGTCAGTTGCCAACTCTGCATCTCAATTCAGGCAATAACTTGAAAAGGCTTGATTAGAATAACACAGTTGGAAGGAACATTATAGGTCATCTAGTCCAACCCCCTCCCCACCCAAGTAGGAGACCCTACACTTTAAGAGTGGAAAATCTGATCCCATTTATCTGGCTAATTTTAAGCCAGTATTGTAACACTTATAAGCAATAACATAGCTATCTATTGGCATTTATTTTTTCTCCTTTCCCCTTTCCTCCTCCTCCTCCTCCTCCCACTTCTCCTTCTTCTGTAGTTTTTTTTTTTTTACTTTATCCTGGGGCTTGCCAAACCTGCTTNGTTTTTTTTTTTTTACTTTATCCTGGGGCTTGCCAAACCTGCTTGCTGATTCCTATTTATTAAATAAATAGTAGTGCAATTCTAAATAGGGCAAAGTGTGTGGAAAAATAGATTGTCTGCCATTTCCAAGTTATTTTCCTTAGATTATTTACTAAAACTGGACCAGGTTATGAGTTTCTGTGTGAGAGTGGCAAGGAATTTTTCTCTTCCCCATTGCTTTTTTGTATTTTGTTCTTTTATTACTTCCAATCAGTGCTGGGATTTCCATGTTAGATGTGCTCCTTGCCAAGAGCCTACTTCCCATATTCCAAAGCTTTCCATGGAATTAACCTGCTCATATTGTATCATTAGGACTGAAATGTTTATATCTAGGCCCTCAATGGATTAAACTAAATAGTAGGGTTGAGCAATGCTTCAATTTTGATTCCAACATAATCTTGTGGAATAACACTTGTCTGCAGGTTTTTTTAAATAGTTGCATTTTTTTGTAAAGAACAATTTTTGGAAGACAGCAAAGTTCACATTTTGGACAGAGAAGATGGCTGGTTGGAAACATGGGTCAGAGAGGCCATCTATGACAAAACTGAATAGCCCTCTCGCAACAGAATAGGAGGGATATGACACCATCTATCTCCAGTCTTTTAGCAGTTCCAAGAAGACTCCACACCTATTTTCACTACTCAGGTGACCTTGAGGACACAGATAAACTTCCAGGTGGCCTCAACAACACTCTAAAAGAATGCAAATGACTAGCTGTCTGCAAGAAGTATAAATCCTCCCATTCCCCACCATCCAGCCCAAAGCTGAAAAAGCTTCTTGGGTGAGAAGCAAAATGTCATCAAAGAAAAACCAGGAAATCCAGTTGCCTCTTGAAAAGGAACCTTTGGGACAACCATGACCTGGATGATTGAGAATCTCCTAAAATATATTTTTGGAAGAAAGAAATATGGATAATCCTTGACTTATAACCATTCATCTCTCATGACCACTCAAAGTTACATCGGCATTGAAAAAAGTGACTTATGACTGCTTTTCACACTCATGACCCACTGGAGCAGCCCCATAGTCACATTATCAAAATTCAGGCAATTGGCAACTGGCATGTATTTATGACAGTTACATTGCCTTGGGAGTCATGTGATCACCGTTTGTAGACCTTGTTGTGGTCTGCTGTCAGCCTGCGGAGACAGCAGCAGAATCAGACAGTGGGGAAGAACATGGGCAAGTCTGGGAGTCTGGGGAGTCCTGCATCTGATACAGAAATGGGGTCAGGGCCATCTGAGAGTTATGTGCTGACTCCGGAGCCTCCAGAATCTGACAGCAGTGAGGTAGAGGAACAAGGGGAGCCTGTTCCCAGTGTTCATGTGTGCAGAGCTGCCAGAAGGCAAGAGCAGTTAAGACAAAAGGGATGAGGTGATTGCCCCTCTCACAAGGTATAAAGGAAGTGCAAAGGGACATGAACCTTTGCAGGAAGCAACATTGTTTGTTCTGGTCACTTTGGAACCTGAAAGCCATGGTGAATTTGTGCTCTGTTTGGTTTTGAAAGACTAATTAGTACTTTAGGTCATTGGCAGCACTTCAAATAAGATAAAGGTGCGTTCTTATCAGACTTCTCCCAAAGAACTTTGGCAGACTTCCATGGGGCTATTTATAATTGGTTGAGACTCATTATGGGCTGTGAATGATGATAATTCACAGCCGTTGAACTAAAATAAAAGGGTTTTGGATTTAACGTGTGGTTTGTTGGTGTCTCAGGAAGCCTTGATCAGAACAGACCTTCCCAGCTGGCCTCCAACAAGCAAAGTCAATGGGGAAAACAGGATTGGCTTTAAAATACCATGATTCATTTAACAACTGCAGTGATTTGCTTAACAATCATGACAAAAAAGTTGTAAAATGAGGCACAACTCATTTAGCAACTGCATTGCTTAGCGATGGAAATTTTGGGCTCAATTGTACTTGTAAGTCAAGACGTACCTGCAATCTACTCTTGAATGCATTCTTCTAGTAGTATTAGTTCAATTACAGCTGTACTTAGTAACAAATGGCAGGAAAATCTTTGCAATTGTCATTTTGTTCATTTGTTTTTTAAATTGGAAAGTCTTTTTCCTATTTTTACAGAGCTGTCAGAAGATAATATTCATGGAGGTCAGAATTCCTAGTGGTTGGATTTATTCTCTGTTTCTATTTTGGTTGATTCATTCATGATGCCCCGAAGTTCAAACAAGGAGAATTCCCCCCCAGAGATCAATATTTATCATTTTAATCACAGTTCTTCAACTTTATAAATATTTACTGAATGTCTGTCATGTGCAAATTAAGGTGATGTGACATTTAGGTATGAAATATAGCAGTCCTGAGTTGCAGCTGCTCTGAGCCTGCCAAGAAATGATCTGTGCAAGGACACAGATATGTTTTTTTAAATATATTTTTGTATTCAGATCACTGTCCTGCAAAAGACCATGCAAGTTTTACTATTAATGCCGAAATCTCTTTAGATCAGTGCTTCCCTACCTTAAAACATTTTAAGACTTCAACTCCCAGAATTCCACAGCCAGCATTGGCACAGGATTTCACAAGGCAGTGGGGCAGCTAATAGAGTGACAAACTTCATCTGATTGATCAAAGAAACTCCATACCTTGAAATTACCAAATTCCCAGAGAAAAAATTCCAGGAATGGAGTGTGTATCCTTGTAGACTAGTGAAATGCCTTCACACTGGCCATTAGATCTGTCATTGATGCCTTGCTTACTTTTCCTTTTTCATGGCATATTTTTCATAAGGACCATTTCTAACAGCAATTGCCTTGACTTGCTATTGTTCTCCAGAAAATGGATTCTTTCTATCTCCGATTCAAAAAAGAACTAGAACCACCATAATTAAGGAACTGTTGCAGAGGTGGCATTCAGCAGGTTCTGACCAGTTTTGGAGAACTGGTAGCGGAAATTTTGAGTAGTTTGGAGAACAGGCAAATCCCACCCCTGACTGTCCCTGCCCCAATCTATTCCCTGCCTCCCAAGTCCCAGCTGATTGGCTGGGTCGTTTGTTGCCCTAAAACAGGAGAACGGAGCTGGGAAGCAGGTTAGTGGGGTGGGGAGGGAATGGGGATTTTACAGTATCCCTCCCCTGTCATGCCCACCAAGCCATGCCCACAGAACGGCAGTAAAAAAAATTGAATTTAACATCATACATCTTTAATTGTGAGTAATGTGGTTTGCTGTGGAAAGTATCCAGCACCTGAAAGAAGCCACCATCCACCACTGAATTAATTAATTCGGCACAGAGATCAGACTGTGAAGTCATGCTTTGTCTTTACTTAGAACAGGAGTGTCAAACTCATAATGACACATCACATGACATCTTGCAACTTTCACCCCTTTGCTAAAACAGGAGTAGACATAGCCAGTGTGTGGCTGTGGGCCATGAGTTTGACACCCCTGACTTATAAGCTTATCAAGCCACCATATTAGAACAATATACATGATAGTTAATGAAAGAAGCCTGATTAGAAATATCAGCTAAATAGCTTTGGAAGCATTAAGCATTTTTCTCCCTCCTAAAATCTAAATATTGAAGTCTTCTATTCGTTCTTACAATACAAGCCATTCTGGTACAACTAGACACACTTTTTGACATCAGAAGTACCCAAATGTAATGCATCCTGCCAAGGCCAAAAATCATTTTGGACAGATTAATCAAAGAAACCTCTAATCATAAAGTTAAAATGCTTGTAATCATGCACAGCATGAATGTTTTCCTACTTCATAATCAGGGGTGGGATTCAAATTTTTTAACAACCGGTTCAGTGGGTGTGGTTTAGTTGGTAGACATGACTTGGTGGTTATGTTATTGGCTGGGTGTGGTCAACTCAATATAACTCACATCGAGGCATGCATCTCCTCCCCTGGCCTCTCATGACTGTGGGGATTCTGCGACAGTTGTAAGTGTGAAAAATGGTCATAAGTCACTTTTTTCAGTGCCATTGTACCTTTGAATGGTCACTTCACACAAGCAAAGTACCTGCAAAGGAGGGGGAAAAACTCCAGAGAAGTTCGTGAGACAGGAAGTCTAGTCCTGCCAAGAATGTAATAAGGGTTAATGGAGAGGCAGTTTCTATAAGCAACACCAGAATGTTTCCTTCCTGCCTTCCTTACAGGATTAGGTCACTAATTTCTTCTGACAACAGGTTCTCCAAACTGCTTAGAATGTTAACAACCGGTTCTACTGAATAGATCTGAACTGTTAGAATCCCACCCCTGCTCATAATCTTGAAGTAAAATATGGCCTGGGAAGTTGATTAGAGGAGCATGACTCCATATCCTGGGTCTACGGAGATTCTCAGTTCATGGTTGTCCCAAACATCAGAACTGAAGAAGCTTCTTGTAGTTTTCTCATTTTCCCCCTTGGCAGTTAGTAATGAACTGCTTTGCAATGATGCATAAACCTAATGATCAAACTGGTATAATTAATTTTTTTTAAAACTTTGCAAATTTTAAGATATCGGAAGTTGGTCTAAATGGAAAGGCTTGGAACTCCACAAATGTAGAATGTCCTTGGCATTATTATTCTTGTTGTTTGGATTGTCTTGTTTTGAAAACTCGTGTGCAAAACCCTGCAACAATTCTAAGTTTCTTTGATTTATGACTGTGAAAAAATGTATTATAATTTGAGAGATAAATCAATGGTAATTAAAGCCCCACAGAGACACTTAAAGATGAATTGCATCTGGCCACAGTTCCATTTTAAAAAAAGATATACTAGGAGATTATGGACCTTCTTCTCGATGTTAACTATGAAATATTACTTCGTGTTAAAAGTTAGGATGATCTGCTGCCACTTGAAAGAAAGAGCTGTGGTTTGGAAAAAAAAGTAAGAGCCTGGATGCCTCCAAAAAGAAAAAAAAATGAAAATTGAAATCTTCAAGGACCTAGCTGGGCCAACTTCATGATATGTAGGAGGCTCCAGGCCCCTCTGCCTAACCTTTTTATTTGCAATTTACAGTAGCTATTAGGTGGCGTCAAATTTGACTGGACAATTCACCTCTCTCTGTCCAGATCTCTTCAGTTTAGGAATCTTTAAAGTCCTTTGAGACTCTAATGTCAGACAGACAATCTCCTGGACTTTGATGGGGACAATAGGCTCCAGACTACCACTGGATGTCAGTCAAAGAGTTTCCCTGTGTCTCTTTGCTTCCATCTAGTGCTCATTTGCATCTTTATGCGACAAAATAGGAGTTCTAAGTAAGATGCTGTATGGAGATTCTCAGTCATCCAGGTCATGGTTGTCCCAAAGGTGCTTTTTCAAGAGGCAACTGGCCTTTCGGTTTTTCTTTGAAGATGTTTTGCTTCTCATCCAAGAAGCTTCTTCAGTTTGCCTATTCTTCGCTGAAGAAGCTTCTTGGATGAGAAGTAAAATGTCTTCAAAGAAAAACCAGAAAGTCAATTGCCTCTTGAAAAAGCACCTTTGGGACTATTCTGACCCAGGCTTTTGTTCAAAAATACTTAAACACAAACTTGTTATAAAAGCAAAATCTATTTTATTGCAAATGCTGGGAATTACTTTCATGCCCAGCCAGACTAATTATAAACAGTTCCCCAAGATAAGCACAAAGCCTTTCAGTGCTGTGGAATCCTGCAAAAACAGAAGTCTTCAGTTATAACAGAAACCTAGCAAAGTACCAGAAAAACCAACCAACAGTACACAGAGCTTCAAGGAGGACTCAGAATCTATTGGACTGCTTTGCTTCCTGCAAAGCTTCATCATGGAGGACTGACTTTTATCCCTTACGGGAGGGGCAATCACCTCCCAGCCTTACTCCTGAAGCCGCTCCTTCTGCTTCAGCTGCTCTCACTGCTTCTAGCAGCTCTGTGCACACACGCACTGGGAACAGGCTTCTCTGGGTCCTCTGCTTCGCTGCTACCAGACTCAAAGGTCTGAAGGCAGCACCCCACTCCTAGATGGTCTCCTGGCCCCATCCCTGCATCAGAAGCAGGATCCTTGTCCAAGTCCTCTCCAGACTCCTGAACTGGTTCCCTTTCTTCCTCACTGTCCACTCTGCTGCTGTCTGCACCGGCGAACCACAACGTGAAACTTCCTTCATTGCTAGAGGTTCTTGAATCAACAATTTCCTTATAAATGAATGTCAATTCCTTTATGTTATATATATTATTACTGAACTGGATAGTCTGGATACAGTCTGGATACAGACTGCTAGAAGCAAACTCACTGAGAAACAAAAGTACAAGAGTAAATAAATGGAGTAAATAAATGGAAGGGTCAGATGGTGGACTAAAGCCTCATGCTAGAAGAGGGGTTTTTTTTCATAACAAAGAGGTTGACAAGCTGGAAAGTGAGCCTCAAGGATTATCTTTATTCCAGGAAATTTATCATATCCAGTTTTTCCCTAAAGTACCAGAAGCCAGAACACAATTGTTCCTCATCAGGCCTTGTTTCCTTTACTTTTGATATGGCTGAACATTCTTACATTTCTATATCCTTTGTAGATCTACCTCAAATAAGAGTGTTTTCAAGGGCTGGAAAGAGGAGGCTCCAGATTTAGGACAGGATCTGCTGAGTCCATGACAGAGACACTGGTATTTGTGACTGGCTTAGTGTAATTGCTAGATCCTGGAAAGATTGCATATAGCTTTTGAAATACTTCTTCCTCATTCCTCTGGTCTTCTATATCTGAGGAGGCATCTTTAGCACTTAGCAATAGCACTGAGACTTATAAAAAGGCCTACAGTGCTTTACAGCACTCTCTGGGCAGTTTACAATTTCAGCATATTGCCCCCAACAGTCTGAAATTTTACCAACCTCAGAAGGTTGGAAGGCTGAGGCAACCTTGAGCCAGTCAGGATTGAACTCCAGGCTGGGGACAGAGTTACCAATGCAATACTGCATTCAAACCACTGCGCCATCAGATGTTTAAAGAGGACTCCCCTTTAGATCACAAGTTAAAGTGGGTGTCTACTGATAAAATATTTCTATGGTTGTTTTAGAGTTGCCAACAGAAAGGGAGGGGGAAAGGGGCTTGAAAGAGCAGTGCGGCACTTGGAATCAAAAGTGCATTCCATATATAGTTTTTCAGAGATAGTAACTAGGTGGCTGAAGTTTCTGCTGTGAAAAAATCTAACTGGAGAACATGATTGATGACTCTTGGCTGTGGATGTATCTCATTGGAGAATATGAATTATGACACACCCAGGGAGTGGGGAAAAACCAGGGTCAAGGGTGACAATGAATTATGTGTCTCAGAGTTAGCTACACCCAGGCAGTGCCGGACATGTTAACTCCCAATAAATCCTTTGAAGTTTTGGAAGTTTGGCTCGAGACTCATTATTTAATTGGGGTAACTGCCGGAACCCTGACAGTGGGTTTCTGTTCCTGACAGGGGCAGACAGGATTGGTCTGCTGAATCACCTTGAGTGCTTCATCACCTTGAGTGCTTCTGGCATCCTTTGTTATAGTTGATCAATTCAAGGCCACCAGATTCAAATGGATTTGGTGGGCATCACTTACTGTAGCAGTTAAGGAAACAGAAGATGATGATATTTTGAGTGCTTTATTTTCTACTTCCAGAGTTGCTTCCAGAAAGGAGGACATTATCTTACTTCTGGATCATGGATAGTATTAATAGTGCTTACTAGCTTTGATGGTGGCTTGCTTATCTGTTTAATGATCAGCAATGCCATCAAACACAACAGTGATTGGTCTCATTCGAGACGACGAATCCTCACACAGACAGGAGGTTATACAACTTGCCTTGTGGTGTAACTGAAACAATCTGGAACTGAACACACTCAAAACCGTAGAAATGGTGGTAGACTTTAGAAGAAACCCCATCACTACCATCATCTTTACAGATAACCAGACAGCAACCACCGTATCAACAGTAGAGACCTTTCAATGTCTAGGTTCTAACTATATCACATGAGCTAAAATGCATACCTAACATGAAAAACGTCAATCAAAAAAAGCACCACAAAAAAATGTTCTATTCTGTGCCAATCAAGAAAAGCTCAAACTGCCCAGGAGCTGCATATGAATCAGTTCTACAGAGGAATTATTGACTCTGTCATCTGCACTCAATAACTGTCTAGTTTGCTTCTGCACCCAACAGGACAGACACAGACTTCAGAGGATATAATTAGGACTGCAGAAAAAACATTAATCTGCCTTCCATTGAGGACCTGTATACTGCACAGTCAAAAAGTGGGCTGTGGAAATATTTACAGACCCCCTCACATACCAGACATAAACCGTTTCAACTCTACCTCAAAATGACGCATATAGAGCACTGCCACACCAGAAACAACTAAACACAAGGACAGTTTTTCCCAATGCCATCCATTCTGCTAAAAACAAAAATAATTCCCTCAATACTGCCCAACTAAATTTACAAAGTCTGCACTACTTATCAACTATTAATCTTCTTATCACTCCTTATCACCCATTCCCCTCCCCAACTTGTGGCTGCATGATCTGTAACTTGTCCTTGTATACTTACAATTTATATTGACTGTTTCCTAGTATGATTGATTGCTTATTGTACCCTATGACTATCACTAAGTGTCTTACCTTATGATTCTCAACTCCTGACAAATGTATTTTTTTTCTTTTATGTATACTAAGAGTATTTACACCAAGATAAATTCCTTGTGTGTCCAATCACATTTGGACAATAAAGTGTTCTATTCTAAAAAGTACACATACCACAAGTGATAATAGACACCTGGTCGTGACCCTAACTGGATATGATGTGCATCTTCACTCCTCATGTGATTCTCAGTTCACAAGTTCATGACCCTTTCCATTCTTCCCACAAGCTGGGTGGTTTCCACCTCTGGAGGACCTTAAAGATTTGGCTTTTCATTTCTGTAATTGCTGGAGCCATTATAAGTTCTGTTGCTGGCCAGATTCACTTTGTTATTTTTTTTATATATCTGTGTTTATTTGTTTTTTGCTAGTTCTGATTGTGTTGTATATCTGTATCATATTATGAGCCACCCTGATTTGTTTGGAATTGGACACTGCCTAAATTAAATTAAATCAAATTGAAGTAAATCAAATTAAATTAAAATTATTGATAATAGTGAAATGAATGCTTCTCCAACAGAAGAGGTTGGATGTTAATAAGGCAAATGCTACACGGGACTGACATTTTGTGTCTTGAATTATGAGCATGCATTATACAGCTGTTACAGTGTGCCTGAAATTCACATTCTCTTTTGAAGGTTTGGATTGTATTTCATGGATTTATGTCTGTAATTTATTTATTCTTCCCTCAGGCAAAAATGATTAAATAAAGCAAATATTCCACTTCTACAACATAAGTTATCTTACATTAAACAAGGAGACAAAACAAATTCCTTCTGGTGTTTTTTCCAGGTTATTAATATTTGTGGTAAGGACACAAGCAAAGATTGTGCGATGGAAAATGATGGAGACGAAGAATCCAAAGCATGAGTTTTGAATAGAGGGGAAGTCCATGTTAGCCAGACTGCACATACCTTTGAAGAAAGGATGAGAATATCTTTGTTATTACTCTACTCCTACGCACTCAGTGGGGTTGTACAGATGGAAGTGTACCAATTAGTGACCTTTTAGCTGATATTCCATTGCCTTCAGTCTCCCACAGAGAAATGGGACTTACTACCGAAAGAGAAATGTGCCCTGTCACTTCCACAGTGTTTAAATAAAATAACATCATAAAGGATTCAGTCCCCAGGGAGTGAGGTCTATCTGGAGATCACCAAACCAACTCACATCTGGAGCCCACCAGTTTGCAAAAATATATACTGTAGTTAGTTCCACATTCATATTTTGAGAAACAAGAGCAAGTGGTAATTCACAAAGGTGCAGTTGTATTTGGTAGGGCAAATTGTTGTAAATCAGCAGTGTCAAACTTGATTTCATTGAGGGCCACATCAGGGTGGTGTTTGACCTCAAGGGGCCAGGGCGAGCATGGATTGGTCGGCGGGGGCCAGCTCGATGTCACTCATGTTGGGGGCACCTGTGGTGGCCCAAGCACTCTGCCAGCAAAAATGGGCTTCCAAGCTCTGTTTTTGGCTGCAACGGCATCCTGCAATCTGCTGCCAGCAAAAACAGAGCTCAGGAGGGCCACCACCTCACAAGCTCTGTTTTCAGCTGTGAAGGTGTCCTGCAACCCTTTGCCAGCGAATATATGCTTATCAGTAGATCCTTTCAACAATTATCAACAGCAGCCACAAAAAAGATGGGTGGGAGGAGAGAAACAATGGATATTAATGTAATTAGGTTAAGCAACCCTGCAATTATTCATTGGCTGCGGCCCTCCTGAGCTCCATTTTTGCTGGCAGAGGCACCGCAGGCCGATCCCTTGCTGTTTCCATGGCAGCCCCATGGGCCAGATCTAAGTACCCCATGGGCTGGATACGGGCCCCGGGCCTTGAGTTTGCCACCCCTGCTGTAAATCAATTCACAAACATACAGTTGTATTTGGCATGGTAATACATTGATTGAGGAGACCCACAAAGCCTTTTGGCCTCTCCTTCTTGCCTCTTCACTAGTCAACTAGTTTGCTCGTCTTCTAAATTTCAGTTCTTCCACTGTCCTTCTACTGAAAGTGCCAGATCTCCAAACAGATTTTCAGTTCCATACAATAAAATGTCTAGCTCTCCACATACATTGACTTGTTGCCAGTCATGACATTAATATTCCAGACACAAAGCTGCATGCCTTCTCTTGTTCATAAGTAGTCTGGGATTACTAAAGAGAAGCTTTCCAATTATCTCTCCTTTCTCTCTCTAGTTTTAACATTAAAGTATGAATTTAGCTTCTGTTTCTACAATGTATCTTCAAGTTCTGATAGATAAGCTATAGGTAGAAGATATATGTAGCAGACTATTTTGGGTGCTTTTAAAATGCATTGTGTGCTAGGTTGATGCTGCCTTCAAGATAATCTTTGAAAAAGAATTCTAGATGTTGGTAAGATTATCACATGGTAATCATGGCATCACTATGATCTGTAGCAAAACAACATACCTTTGAACATTTCTATGAGCAACGTAGAATGCTGTGCTTGGTTGAATTTAGACATTGTCCTAAACCATGTATCTCTTTTGATTTTGGCTTATTATGTAGCATGGTCCTATACCAATATCGGTTTAGTACAGGGGAACTGACTTACTTCTTGAAGGGCAGGCTCACCCAAAACTAGCCCCATCATGGTGAGGTCAGCATGCAAATTGTGTGTGATGTAATTCATGTAAGTGACATACAGTATTTGTGTTTACACAGTGGCATCATGACACACATAACGCCACTTGTTCCCATAAAGGAAAAAGGAGAATAAGGATAAGGAAGTGAAGAAGGCCAAGCAAACTTCCTAACTGCTTTACATTAAATGTTCTTAATTCACAGGATTATTACCCATGTCTTTAATCATCTGACCTTTGGTTATATTAAGAATTCCAGTTCAGTGGCAAGTTTTGGAAGGGCTCTGAGAGTTCCACCCAAAATCTCTCACAATGCAAGCTATGTGCTTCTAGCTTAGCATATTAGCAAACCCAATCCACCATAGTTCATGCAATAAATATAAATAAGACTTAGATTTAGAATAACTTTATTGTTATTTTAAATGTACAGTAATTGCCATGCATTAAAATGAAATTTCATTGCATTACAGCTCTCAAAGGGTCACCACCTCCAATATACAGTGCAAAAACATGACAAAATAAATAAACCAATAAATAAAAAATATGCATATACCCACATATATGACACAGAGAAACAACACAGTCTAGTTCATGCAATAAACATAGACAAATTATCTGTATCAGGGTTGTCAAACTCACAGCCTGTAGGCCGGATGCGTCATGCACTGGCCATGGCCACACCCCATTTAGCGAAGGGGAGAAAGTTGCGCTATGTCATGTGATGACAATGTGATGACGCAATTATTGACACCCCTGATCTATATCACTTAATGATAAATGAACAAAGCCAATTTCAGGCCATTGCAGGATCTTAAAAATGGCAGCCAACTTTGAGTCCCTTATTCCCACAGCTATAGGAATACAGAGGAAAAGCACCTACATACTGATCTTTAGCAACTGGGTATTGACTCTGTTTTGTTTATATGAATGGTCCTGATTCTATCTTGTAATCCTTGAAATTGGATGCCATATTTAAGTGGAAACAAACAGTGGTGCCTAGATTCAGAATTATTTTCTTAAAGGGAAGCAATTAATGAATACAAAACTTTTGAATCAGGTCTTCTGGATTAATTATATTTAGTCAATAGTCAATAGGGTGCCTCTAAATAATTCTGAGGTGCTTTTTATCAAGTGGGCAATTATGAATTTATAATTTCAGGAAGTTTCATGTTGTGATTTGGAGCTTCATCACTGGAGACTGCCATTTGTCAGAAACGGGGTAGTGTCTCCTGCTTGGGTGGGAGGTTGGACTAGATGACCTACAAGGTCCCTTCCAAATCTGTTAATCTGTAATCTGTAGTTTGCATGAATTGACTGTCATATCCTTGGACTGTTTAAGCAGTCCATGGCTGCTGAGTCGGCAGTTTTATGCATATGGCTCTCATTAAGGGGTCTATGAATGAATGGCCCTCAGGTTCACCTCCACAGCTTCTTGCAAGCAGAATCAAAATGCTTGGGCCATCTGTGAGTTGGCCCTGCCTTCCATTAACATTGCTTAATTGGGCCTTCTTTATTTTTCCTATACTTTTTTTTGTTTGTTTGTTTCAGGAGGATTTTTCATTCCATGGGAGCTCTCAGAAAACCTAAAAGGTCAATTAATCCATAAACATCACAGCAATTAGAAGCACCCGGCACAATTTTAATGAAACAAAAAAGAGAGAGAGAGAGGGTGAGGGGAAAAGTTCTTGTTTATAAAAAGCAGAAACCTACATATCTTTGCAGTCTGGTTAGTGTTAACTTTCTGATTTCTGAGATGTAGATTTAATATAATGGCATTTCATTTACATTTCTAGCAGGAAGACGTTATTAGACTTTGAAAGGAGTGCATTTGGCTCAGCTTAGAGAAAAAGAGATTTGTTATGTCTTACTGATATAACCGAGTCGCCTTCTTAAACCTGGTGTGGCGGGATCACAGATTCCAGAAATACTAGGCCTTGGAAAAGGTGGTTCTAGTCCAAACTTCTGGTTTTTTTTTAAAAAAAAATATTGTGAATGCTTTGATACATTTTCTATATCACAAGGATAGGCCACTTAGCTCCAAACATTTTAGTCAAGCATTTTTGCCATCTGTAGTGATCAGGAATATTGGGATTTGAAGTATAAAGCATCTGAAAGTTACCAAGTTTCCTCTGTTTGAAAGAACATATTAATATACTATAACTGTATTTCTGGAAATTACTACCTGAAAGAAATTATTCTCAGCTCCTAGCAATGTATGGATGTGAACTGTTTTGCTATCTTTGGTTTATTTATACTGTGTTTCTCCAACAATAGGGCCTCCACCAATAGGAAGCCCCACCATCTTTTATAGGCATTCAATTTATAAAATCGAATTAAGCCCCTCCCCCCAAATTAAGGCCCATATTAAACATGCAAAATGGGAGGGGGAATGGCAGGGGGGGCTTGCATTTAGGAAGTACTTGCATGCCTGGATATGGTGCTTCCTGCGTTGGTGGGGCACTTCATACTGGGAGACCTTCCGCCACCGTTGCAAGAGGGAGAGATCCTCTCAGGCGAGCGCCTTCCCTTGTGATGCGGCGATGGGAGTGCCTGAAGCCAAGTGTCTCCTCAGGGCTCCAGTTGCAGGGAGGAGCCCTGACTGGCCGCACGTGGATGGGTCGCACTGATGGCGTCCCGTGTTGAGATTTTTCGCATAGACCAGGTCGTTCGAAACATATGGTATTTGTTGGAGGAATCGGGATTTCCCAGGTGTAAGGTGGGGTGCAATCTGTCCAGGTAGGAACGTAGTTTCCTACCCATTAGAAGTTCCGCTGGGCTTTTGTTGGTTGTGCT
Organism: Laticauda laticaudata; assembly: GCA_004320025.1. Classification (NCBI taxonomy): domain Eukaryota; kingdom Metazoa; phylum Chordata; class Lepidosauria; order Squamata; family Elapidae; genus Laticauda; species Laticauda laticaudata. The sequence continues at coordinate 16,208 of BHFT01018928.1, forward strand.
GCTAGGGGAATATGCTGCAAAGTTAGCAGTTGGTTTAGTTTGTCTTGTATGTCCCCTTGTCCATTCTTTCTAGGCCCTCTTTTAGTGTACCGGACCATGCGTTCAGCCCTGCCATTCGCAGCTGGGTAAACTGGTGCGGTCAAGGCATGTCTGATACCCTGGCCAGTCAGATATGTGTTCGAATTGCAAAGCTGGTAAAATTGGGGCCATTATCAGAAACCAGTACATCTGGTAGCCCATGTGTTGCAAAGAGTTTGTCTAGCTGTTTCATTACAGCTTCAGTGGTTGTGAAGCCATAAGGATGACTTCCAACCAGTCGAGTATGCATCCACAACTATTAGAAATGTGTTTCCCTTCGTTGGCCCAGCAAAGTCAACATGTACTCTAGACCATGGACCCGGGAAGTTCCCAGTCTCTTACTGGTGCCTGTGGGGGGGTAGGCCTCTATTTTTGACAGTCATGGCATGTTGCAACCCAGCGATCAATGTTCAAAAATCCAGCCCTGGCTACCAGACGTAACTCCTGGCCAGGGCTTTCATTTTGACTATTCCCAGGTGCCCCTCGTGCAACATGCCCAGAACATCTTCCTGGAGACTGTATGGAATCACACCCTGTCATCCCATAGAATGCACCCTTTTTCTATGGACAGTTCGGTCTGTCTTGTATAAAAATGGGTTAAAAGTCTCAGTTTTGTTCTCCTCCGGCCAGCCTTTACCTACCCAATTGAATATGCGCGCTGTCAAAGGGTCTTTAGCTGTGGCTCTTGCAATGTCTGCTGCAGTCAGTGGCAGGTCCGGCAGGTCCCAAGCTGAAGTGTGGAGGTCGTTGGTGGCAGGTCGTCTCCCGTGATGGGCAGTGGGGAACGGCTCAGGGGCGTCAGCATGTGCGATGGCTTTGCCAGGTCGGTGAATCAGCGTGTAGGAGTAGGCAGTGAGCAACTCAGAACCACTCATCATTCTAGGTGACAGAATGTTCAAGGTTGGCTTGGTCCCTGCCAGGATTCCAAGGAGGGCTTGTAATCAGTGATTATGGAAAAAGGTCTACTGTAAAGGTACCCATGGAATTCTTTTGACTCCGGCGATGATTGCGAGGGCTTCTCTGTCGAGTTGGCTGTAAATTGCATTCCGATTTGGAAGAGCGTCTTGGAGTAAAAGACAACTGGGTGCCTCTCTACCGTCTGTAGCTGGTGGCTCAGGATAGCGCCGACCCCAAAAGGTGATGCATCACAGGTGACCTCAAGGGGCAGGGTATTGCTATACTGGATGAGAACGGTATTGGACGTTAATAGATCTTTGATACCCTGGAAGGCTTTTGTTCCGATGGCCCCATGTCCAACTGGTTTTCTTATCTAGCAGTCGATGTAGGGTTCTGCTATTGTTGCCTTATGGGCAGGAAACACGTAAAATTTATGAGGCCTAGGAATGCTTGGAGTTTAGTTTTATTCCGGGGCCTAGGAGTGCCTTTTAAGCCTTACTTTTTTTCTCGGTGGGGTGAATGCCTTGCTCATCGATTAAATAGCCCAAAAACTCGACCTGGTTGGTGGCTAATTCACACTTCTCTCTTTTAACTATGAGCGCCGTTTGAGGCCTGATTTCCTAAATCTTGTCAATACTTCTCTTAATCTGGTTTCTAGCTGGTTGGCATTTTTTGCTGAAATCAGTACATCGTCAAAGTCAGGGATGACACCTTTGATTCTGTTTAGCAGGCATTCCATGAGGCTTTGGAAAACGCCTGGGGCAATGCTAATGCCGAATTGGAGGCGGTCACACTTGAATGCCCCCTTATGTGTTACAATAGTCTGTGTCTCTGTTGTCATGGGATCAATGGGTAGTTGTTGATACGCCTGTGTGAGGTCGAGCTTCGCAAAAAATTTTCCTACCCCTAGCGAGTGCAGTGGGACTACTCTACAGTCATTTTCTGAGAGTGAAATGGCTGTACTTAAATTTGATAAATAAAAAAATGAATACAGCAAATGCACTTAGACTTATATATTGCTTCACAGTGCTTTATAGTCCTCTCTGTAAAGTTGTTTACAGAGTCAGCCTATGGCCCCCAACAATCAAGGTCCTGCATTCGGAGCATGGGTGGTCCCCTCCGCATCCAGCACACTGAAATTCTCACCTCCTTCCTCTTTTTTCCCACCATTTTCTTTCTGACTGAAGCCTGTGTATGTCTTCATTGTCATCATCAGTGTCGCTCGGGGAGTCGAGGTCTTCATGGTGGGCAGTTGCGGTGGGTTGTTTCTGGGTTCCTTCCACCTTCTTTTCTCGAGTTTGGTTCTGTGGTTCTGGATTTGTTGAGTTCATTTGGCACATGGTGGCTGCAGATTTCTTGGCTGCTTCAGCGGCAGTGGCTTCTGTGATGGCCTCAGCCACTGTGATATTTGGTCTGTTTAGTAGCTTGCTTTGGAGTGTAGCATCCTTCAATCCGAGGACCATGCGGTCTCTCATGGCTTCGTCCATGTTGAGACATTCGCAGGCTCCTCCAATATCTCTTAGGGCTGCTACGAAATCTCCGATGCTCTCGTCTTCTCATTGATCTTGCTTATAGAATTCGTGCCTTTTAATAAGATTGGAGACCACAGGTGCATAATGGGCTCGTAGCATTCAGTTTAATTCTGGCCATGCCATTTGTTTGACATCCCGCAGTTTGGCTAATGCCTTGGCCATTTTGAAAACGGCAGGGCCACAGTGCGTGAGGAACATGGCTCTCTTCCTCTGGTCAGTTATTTCTTCTAGATCGTTGCTTTTTAAGAACATTAGAAAGCGGTCAATGTATGACTCCCAATCTTCTTCGGCTGGGCTGAATGGTGCAGGTGGCACATTGTTACCAGCCATTTTGTTTGCTTGGATCTTGTTGCTGCGTGCTTCGATCTCGCTCTTCTAAGACGATCCCACCTTCATCGCCAGTGTTCTTTTCTGAGAAGAAAGGTACGCGAGACCGGTGTTCCAACAAACAGTTCTTTTTATTGTAACACTTAGTGACTTGTAACAGAACATTTGCTGGAGCCGCGGCAGTCCTTTTTATAGCGGCTGCTCGCAGCTTGCGGCCAATGACAGTTCTTTAAGATTTCCTGCCGTCAGGCGTGCCATTTACAATGGTACTTCATTGACCAATCCTATTGAGGCCTGCTCAGCCAATCAGATTTAGTTATTTGGAGTATTCTAATTTCTATACACAACACCAATACTTATATGAACAGGAGGAAAATAAAAATCTTGTTTTTAGGCTAACCTTTAAGTTCTCTGGGAACACTGTAATTGTTTTCAGGAAAAACTATATAAAAAACGTTTTCAACATAAAAACACTACGATGCTTATTTCTGTTTTTTGCAATCACATTTTAGCTGCAGAAAAGCAGTGTGGAGATAGTTCTCATTTACCAACTACAGTAGGGACCAATAACTCTGTTGCTAAATGGTATAAGTTGTTAAGCACAATAGGGTGTGATTGGGGCAACTAACAATGTCAGTTTGGGTTCCAGTTGTGAAGCAAAGTATTATGTGTGATGCCATGTGACCATGATTTGTGACATCTTGCTGGTCTCCCCAGTGACGAAGCCAGCTATGGAGGCAACCATGTAAATGCAGATGCTATGATTGTTTTAAATGTGCACCAGTTACCAAGCATCGGAACTGCAATCACATGACATGAACAGTTTGTCAAAAGTCAGCAGGTGTATGTGAGGGGTCATAGAGGAGGTGGGTCAGGGAAGATGCAGCATGTGGCATGGTGTTGTGGTTTGCTGGCAGCAGGTGCAGGCAGCTGAGGTCTTGGAGAGTGAGGACTCAGATGAGGGGCCTGCGTATGTTGCATGGATGGGGCCAGGACTATCAAGGAGCAGAATGCTGCCTTCTGAGATTGTGGAGGCTGGCAGCAGTGATGAAGAGGTCCCCAAGGAGCCTGTGTCCAGTGCATATGCACACAGCATGGGCAACTCGGGAGTAAGGCTGCAAGGTAATGGCCCCTCCCTTAAGAGACAAAAGCCAGCTGAGAAACTGGAGTTCTTTGCAGGAAGCAAAGAAGTTTTTGCACTCAAGCCTTGTGGACGTTCAGAATATCTTGGTTGGTGTTTGGAGGCTCTTTGTGTTTGAAATATTTCTCAGTAACTTTATCTAGTATTCTTGGCAGTTTTGTACAACCTCGGAAAGGCTCATTCTTATCAGAGACAATTAATTTGAAACAGCCTTTTAATGTGAAAAGGTTAAAAGGTTTTGTGAAGGAACGGAATTCGTAAAGAATCATTAAAAGGTTTTGCTGTTACCTCTGTTTCATGTTTGTTTGCTTGGAACAAGATTTGGGTCGGAACACATGAGTTGGGGAAGGTGCAGGGGGTGGAATGCTGCCAGTATAACAACCAGTTCGGTGATCATGCACATCGCGCAATCAGCTGGGACAATAAAGGTCAATACAGCATAGGGGCAGGTGGACAGGCCCACATGATCGTTGGAGTGAACCGGTTTGCTCCCAGCTCATCTTCGGAGCTAGGGTTTTGCCCAAACCAGTCTGAAGTGGCAGAATCCCACCCCTGGGAAGGTGTGATGTGGATTGGGGAGGTTGCACAGGGGTCCTTGAGTGGCCAGCACAGCATAAGCATGGTTAATTAGTTAGTTAGTTTATTTTATTGTCATTGGACTTCATACAATGAAATTAAATGCCATCTTCAGTGTACATTATAACCATAAAATAAAACACAAACACACATCCTTCACATTCTATACAATTGAATTGCATTAATACCACACTATACAGTAGAATTCGATGTAGTTACTGCTCTGGGATAAGAAGCTGTTTTTCAGCCTACTTGTCCTTGTTTTTATTATCCTGTACGGCCTGCCAGATGGTAATAGTTCAACAAAAGGGTGCTCAGGATGAGATGGATCTTTAATAATGTTTTGAACATTTTTAAGGCAGTGAGAGTTTTAAAGCTCTTCCAAAGAGAGGAGATCTTTTGGGCAATGACATTAGCCCTCTAGAGCACTGTCCTATCTGCCACTGTGCAATTGGCAAACCATACCCAGGTGCAATAGGTTAAAATACTCATGTAAAATACTACAGAAGGACTGTAGTAAGTTATATGGTGGAAGAGACTTCCCTGAGCAGCTTGCAATCTTCCCTGTTGGCTTTCCCACTGATCATTTTCCTGCAAGCATCTCACAACCAAATTCAATGGGCAAGACCACAGGAAGTCAAAAATCATCTGTTCTCCCAGCTTTAGTGCCCACCTGTGGTCATTCTGTTGATCTGTTTAGGTAAGGAAATATCTCTGAAATGATGGTCCAATTGAAATGATCATCCAGAGGGTTATATTGTCCAGTGTATCTATAAGGATGTCTTCCTTTCTTTCCTAATTCAGCCTCATTCCATGGAAGAATGAAACTGAATTATGGGAGAATCAGAACATACAAAAACAGTCCTTCTCCACCCACCACATAATTTTAACAGGAAAAGTTGGGTTGACTGTCTATTTTGTACAGGGTTAGATTTTTTCATAGATAATTAGAGCTTTTCTACTCCTAATTGTGATACCTATGGATTATCTCCAGATTAAAGATGGACTATCTCTTAGGACCAGTAACTGATAGCACAAGTAGAAAGCCAGTGTTGAACTATATCTTGTTTGCAGATCTCCCAAAAACATTTGGATGGCCACTGTGGAACAGAATGTTGGACTGAATTGCCTTTGATCTAATCCAACACTGATATGTTCTTATGATTCAAAACAGTTTTTGTATCCATTTCCTGATGGAAACCACAGGCACTCCCCAAGCCCCCATATTTGGAAGAATTTGCTAACTTTTTGGAACCATCACATATGGAATATGTCATGTGTAATTTTTAACTGGATCATGTGGAATAAATCAATCCAAAAAAGTCAGAGTTGGACCACTTTTTACATTTTTCTATTGAAGATACAAGACTTCCAAAACAGAGACGTTTTGAAGGGTGGGTTTAGTTTTTTTGGAATAATAGCCTTCATAATGAATCAGACTGTAGATTCCCTATAATACTTGAAGCTAAAGGTTGCACTGAAAATAAAGTGTTGGTTTACTTAAAGAGAAAATATTTCTTGCAGAAAATTTAATAATTCCAATTATATGCCCAGTGTACTTTCTTGTTAAAAATTTAGAATTATCACTTTAAACATTTACCAAACATTTACAAAAAGTAAGTTTAAGTAAGTTAGTTAGTTTCCAAAATGGAACTGAGCAGCTCTTTAAAGAAAATAAATGCATTCGTTATATATAACCTTGTTCATTTGTTTTTCTTGGTACAAAGGTTTATACACCAGAAGAGAAAGCTGAGATGAGCATTTTAACACAATATTTCCTGTGTCATTCCTATGGGTACTGCCTTGTAAAAAATGACTATTGACAAGAAAAACCTTCCCATCTGTGAAGATTTTTAACAAGAATCTAGAACCTGGGAAACAGGATTGTAAAATCTCATGGAGACTTTCGAAATGTATGTGTAAAGCAAGCCTATCTCATCTATAATCATCACCATTTCATAATATTGTTCAATCATTGATTGGTTGATAATATTATGTGTCAAATTGTGTGTCATCATGTTAATTAATCTTATCAGTGATCTCCAAGATACCCACCACCAGTCAAAATTCACTTACAAAACAGATTCTCTATGGCTGTACTCCTTTATAATTACACGAGATTGAATGAAAAAAAAAGGTTCATTTTTTTAGTATAACGTTTCTATCTGAAATTGCACAGACCCTCAGGCTTCTTCTTATATGTAGGTATGCACACATAATTGCAAAACATTATTTGTTCTGCAGGAATATGCACATGTCCTTTTAAATTTAGCTATTGTGTCAACTCTACACTGTGCCTTAAATTTGTCTCATAAAGTCTTATAACAATCTAGCTATCTATCCAACAAAGCCAGTAAAACTTCTAGAATAGTGGCAATTGAGGCAAATGTTTGAATTAATTAAAGTAAGATTTTGAATGTTGAAAAAATGAGTATTTAGACATATTAGTGAGTGGATATTATTTTGCCTTTGTTTTGCTTGGTTTTCACTGAAATCTGGAGCAAAAACAAATCTGCTGTCCAGGAGTAAGTAATTGCTCCACACTTTTGCTCCAAACTACTTTTGCGAAGGTATTGTCCAGGGATTAAATCTCAGAGCATATGATAGTAGCAATAGTACTTAGATTTATATATCCTTTATCGTGCTTTACAGGCCCCTCTAAGTGGTTTACAGAGTCAGCCTATTGCCCCCAACAATCTGGGTCTTCATTTTACTGACCTTGGAAGGATGGAAGGCTGAGTCAATCTTGAGCCGTTCAGGATCAAACTCTGAGCTGAGAGCAGAGTAAGCTTACAATAGTGCAGTGATGTCAAACTCAAGGACTGAGGGACGGATCCGACCCACAGAGTGCTTAGATCTGGCCCAAAGGGCTCTCCTGGAAACAGCAAAGGACACAGTGCCTCTACCAGTGAAAACGGAGCTTAGAAACAGTGGTGGGATTCAATTTTTTTTACTACCACTTCTGAGAGCATGGCTTGGTGGGCATGGCAGGGGAAGGATATTGTAAAATCTCCAGTCAGAGGTGGTATTTGCTGGTTCTCTGAACTACTCAAAATTTCCACTACCGGTTCTCCAGAACTGGTCAGACCCTACTGAATATCACCTCTGCTTGGGAGAGTCATGTGCAGACCTCCCAGGCCCCATTTTTGGCCGTGGCAGCCTCCTGCAGCCCTCTGCCAGCAAAAACAGAGCTCTCTTTTCACTGGCAGAGGGCTGCAGGAGGCCATCGCAGCTGAAAATGGGGGCTGGGGGGCACATGTGGCCGCCCTGGAATCCATTTTTGTTGGCAGAGGGCTGCAGGAGGCCCTCGTGGCTGAAAACAGAGATTGGGAGCCCATTTTTGCTGGCAGAGCACTCAGGCCACCACAGGTATCCCGACAAGAGTGATGTCAAGTTAGCCACGCCCACTATGGGCCCCCGAGGTCAAACACAACTCCGATGCAGCCTTCAATGAAATTGACTTTTGACACCTCTGCAATAGTGCATTCTAACCACGGCTCTGTTTAAATGATTACACCACTGTGCTGACCAAAATACTGTAGCATGGCAGTAATAAATGTTCTTTTTTTCCTCTTGGCTTCCAAAATAATGGAGTGCATTCTTGTTGATTGCTCAGCAGGATTTGTGATCTGGAGGATGTGATCCCCTCCTGATGTTTCATTTGTGACTCAAATAGGTGTGTTTGTATTTCTATGTTGATGCTGTCTGAGGCCAGAAAAGCTAATTCAGTTAACACGGTTCATTTATTATTGCAGAGAATTCCTTGAGAGAAGATTGTAGATGAGGAAGGAATCCTGTTTCATGGTTCCTGAGTGGGCTAGATTTATGTTATTAACTCTGGCAGAAAAATGAAAGACTCTATGCATGTTTGCCCCAGGTTTTAATGTGAAAACCTAGGTAACTACGACTCCAGCATGCTCAACATAATTATTAATTTTAAAAATGACACACAAAATAATAAAAACAAAGAAAAAAATGCCATTTTCCAACCTCTTGCAACTTCCTTGCATTATTTTCCTGCATTCTGTCACTCCCAGGGATTTAAAAAATTTTTTAAAAAAGATTGGCTTTGAACCTCAAAGGCGTTACCTGCTTATTTTGTAGAGGCAGACCAACCCAGGCACCCAATAGATCCAACAAATGCCACTTATGTCATGACATTATCATACCCATGGTACAAGTTGCGTTATTTGGAAATGATGCCATGACATTTGCGGTGCCTCTTGTTCTTCTACTCTCCTTGCAGATGCCCATACAAATCAATAGGGGGTGCCAGTGGCTAGGAACGTAAAGATTGTAATCATTTAAAATAGGAGAAAAAGAAACATTTTTGTGTTGCAGATGATGCATCTGGAGGAATTTTGTGGAATTAGTCCTTTTTTCAGAAATATATATGTATGAAAAACTTTGAACGGGAATTTGTGATTCCCTGAGCAGCAAGGTACCAAGCTGGAAAGCAGGAGACCATGAGTTTTATATCTGAAATGGTATAGGTTCGCTTCCTGGTCATGCAGGGGGCTGGACAAGAAGACCTCTAAGATCCAACTCCATTATTCTATGTCTACATATGCCTTTCCAAATCTGTTATTTATTCTCTTACTGAGATTTTGAATGGAAAAGGAATGCTGTGAAGGATAAAGAACATGAATTAATAAGTGAAATAAATGAAGTAAAGAAAAGTAGGTATGTGGTGTGTTTAAAACTAAAGAGGAAGTTAAACATTATTTTGGGAGTAGGTGAACAGGACTATAAACAAGGGGTTCCAGAAAAGTAAATATAATTTGAAAGAAAAGCGTATGGCATACAATGTCAGGAAAATCTACAACTGCTAGACACAATGCAGTCCTGATAATCTAAATTCTAGTTCATTCTGTTTGGTGCTTGTGTGCCTATCCTTGGTGCACTTCAGGGGGAGAATTAGTTTATACCATTTGACTAGCAACATTAGGGTTGCTGGCAGAGGTGGGATGCTACTGGTTTGGCCCGGTTCTACAGAACTGGTAGTTGCGAAGAGCAGCTGACACCGAACCGGTTTGGTGTTTAGCCCATCCGCCTGCCCAGACTCTAGGCTGTCCTTTATTCCCTGCTTTTCCCTCCTCAGCTGCTTTGTGTGGCACAGCAGAGGTTAAAAAAGCAGGAAACAAGAGGATTTTCTAATGCTGCACACCCGTGCACAGTGCTTGTCAGATATCCAGGTGGCACAGTTGATGATTTCTTGCAAACACTGTACATACGCATGTTATGATTGTCCACAGTTCAGAGAACTGGCAAATCATTCCACTGGCTGGCCCCGTCCCTCCCCGCCTACTCACTCCTTACCTGGCATGCGAGCCATCCAACTTGCCTGGTTTGGTAAGTTGCTATTTTTCCTTTTTTCCCTCCCCCAACCATCAGCTGTTCTGCTCTGCTGGGAGATTTAGATTAGCTAGAAAGCAGGAAATTTCTTGGATTTCTTGCTTTCTAGCTAATCTGAAAGCAGAGCCAAACCTTCCTTAGGACTGAAGCTTCTACTTTTCAGTGCAGACTCAGATAGCCAACTGCAGATAGATAGATCTCTAAGTGAATCTACGATTCTGTGAGCAACTCAATCTGCCTGCCTGCTTTGCCTGATTTTGGGTAAAAGTTGCTCTTTTTTAAAATAAAAAATTCAATATTTACATAAATATTTACAATATTTACATACAAGCCATGCCCAGCCAGTCACATGACCACAAAGCCATGCCCAGTCAGCAAGCCATGACCACCAAGTCACATGACCACCAAGCCACACCCACAAATTAGGCCATGCCCACAGAACCAGTTGTTAAAAAATTTGAATCCCACCCCTGGTTGCCTCATGTGTGCAAAGACTGGAAGCCCAGATCAAACACTGGCTTCCACTTTTCTCACACACGAACACAGTTAGGTTTTCTCCAGCAGTGGTATCCATTTAGCTATTCACAATATTGCATGCTTTTGATCTGCTGGATGGGCATGAGCTAGAGAGCAAGTGGCAGAAACTCACCCCATCTCATAGAGCCAGGCTCAAACAGTTGGAGTGCGGACCATTTCTGGCTGGCAGTTCCAATACCATTAAGCTGCTGCACTGTCATAAAAGTGGGGAAATGATTTGTAAGGAAACTGAAGTGAGGGAATGCTGGACAAAGTTATTTTAGAGATTTGTATTCAGAATGATAGTGATATAAAACTGGAATTGAAACAAGAGTTATAAGTCAAAAATAAGTTGTTGAAAAGTAAGTCATAAATGCTGTGAGAACTTTGAAAAATGGGAAGGATGCAGATGTGGAAATAGTAACTGGAGAAATGTTCAAATGTTGATGTTGTTCCCTTATGGACTGGCCATACAACCTGTTAAATGAATCCATGAAGACATCACCTGCACCTGATTATGAGAAGAATGCTATGATTGTTCCCCTATAAAAGGGGAAATAGAAGAGGGAATGCAACCACAAAGTAGGGGGAACATTAATTGGGTGGTTGGGAAAGGATATGGTGGAATGATGATGATTAAAAAGGCATATGAAGCTACAATAAATAAATTGTGTGAAATCCGGTGAGGTTTTATGCTAAATAGAGGGTTGTATAGCTGAGGTTTTTTCCCCTTTTGAGGAAGACATCAAAATGTATCAAGATGAGAAAGTGTATAGTACATTTTAAAGTGTATTATTTGGCTTACTATTTCATATTCCTATTTTCCATTCTGCATAATGTTGCAAAAATAGAGAAATTGATATGGCTGTGTGTCTGTCTGACATGTATAGCATACTCAAGTGTCTATATTAGTTCAAACATTCAATTCCCAGTTACCGTTGTTCTAAGTATTTGAATTACATCATCCATTCCTACTGTTGAACAAGGAGATTTCAAACTAGAGTTCTCCAATTGAAGGCATAACCTAGACATTCAGTTTGCTAAAGGCTAGGTCACACTGGCCGACGGATGTAAAACGTATGTAAAAAGGACACAGCGGACGAGCAAATTTTCCATCCATTGTTATTTGCAATAAACAGAGCGGATAACAACGGAAAGGAACGATGGGGGTAGTACGTAGCGAGGATGGTAAGCGGATGGGTAATGATAGCTGGGGATGGGTAAGGATAGCTGTGGGATAAGGATATTTTTGGGATAGATAAACCTCCAGTGCAAGCAAAATGGGACTGTATGGTCCACCCTCCCAGCTGCCACACATATGGCCCTTTTTTATCAATAACAATTTAATCATTAATCAACACATTTCAACATAAACAAAACTCTTTATTAATGCCCTATTTATTGTAAGGCCACTCAACATACATGGCACAATCTCATCAGTGCTATGAGACAGGCTCAAGGAAGTATCCATTAAGCATCTTCCATCCTGTCTTGCCACTCCACTGCTCCAGCTGGGGAGTTGCACCAGTGTTTCAGGAGGTTGCGCTGCTTCTTCCCTCCATGTGAAGCTCTGTTGGGGCCTTGCACATCCCAAGTGTCTATCAGGTTTTGTCCTTGCCTCCATTCACCAGGCTCCATGTCCCCATTTCCTTGTTGATGGTCCACAAGCCTGTTCTGCCACACTGGGTAGTGGGTGCGCATGAGATTGTGCAGGATGCAGCAAGCTTCCACAATGCTCCTCATGGTCTCTGGGCGATGCTGCATGGTGGTGAGAAGTACCTGGAACCTGTTGGTCAGGATGCCAAAGGTGTTTTTCATCACCTGTCTTGCCCTGGACAGCCTGTAGTTGAAGATCCTCTCTTCACGGGTGAGGTATCTGGAAGTGTAGGCTTCATGAGGTAGGTTCTGAGGGAGAAGGCGTCAATACCCACAATGAAGTAGGGCACATCTTGTGTGTCGTTGGGCAGGGGGTCTGGATCTGGGAAGCCCATGATGAGGTTGCGTTCCAGCCCCTCCTTGAGGTGACTGGCGTTGTATACCTGGGCATCTGAAGCTGATTCGTTGCCTGAAGCATCGATATACATGAACTTGTAGTCAGCATCGACCATGGCAAAGAGGATGATGCTGAAGAAGCCCTTGTAGTTGAAATAATTGGACCCTGAGTTGGCTGTAGCTTTGCAGGCCACGTGCTTGCCATCTATGGCTCCAAACGGTGTGGGGAAGTTCCACCTCTGATACCACTGCTCTGCAACTTTCCTCCAGCCTTCTTCAGTGGTGGGGCACTGGAGGAGCTCCTCCACGTATTCTTAGATGATGGCCTGCACCACTTCTCTGACCACAATGCTGATGGTGTTTGTGTGGCACCCTCCAGGCATACTGCATGTTTCTGTATGTGGTTCCAGAGTCCAGGTGGCACAGAGTCAGTGCCACCTTCAGTCCAGGGTCCAGGCTGGGACGGAAGTTGGTGCTCTGCTTGGTCAACCTGGGTCTCAGACGCTCCACAATTCATCAAACATGGCTGGTGGCATCCTCAAAGAGTGCTGGAATGCACGAGGGTCTTCATTCCTCAGCTCCACCATCAGCTTGTCATAGAGTCCAAACTCCACTCTTTTCCCGATCCATCGTCAAACCCAGACAGCTCTTGGACGTCTCCTTCTCCTTGTGTAGAAAAGGTTAAACAGTCTGAAGAGGGCTTGGTTCTGGTGTTGAATGATGGCGGCTACCAAAAGGAGTGTGCGATGATCCATGGTGGAGATCAATGGATGATGTGGAAGAGCAAGAGCAAGGCTGAAGAGGTCTGCACACCAGGGCTGCTGACTGATAGTGAGATCCAGGTGATTTCCTCCCCTTTTTATAGGAAATGTCGGTTTTCCGCTAGGTGTCCTTCCACATAGTCCTAGACATCCTCCAGACATCCTAAATATCCGAGATACGTCCCATATACAAACGTTTTGTCCATTTTAATGCTTTGTATCAGAGCTGCATCTGCTTACATCCTTTCTATGTCCGTGCTACTAATGCTGTGTGGACATTCCGCATACCTTTCGCTTCCTCCCTCTTTACGCTTTCAACGCTGCAGCGGATGTGAGTTGCACAGATGTTCAGAGGATGCCGAGAGGATACATAGGACGTGTAATGGATGACAACGGACGTAGAACGTTTGTTGCCCGTATGTGTTGGGGATGTAGATCGTACGCGGCGGAAAGTTCATCTGCTCAAAAAGTTTTTGTGCAGCTCAAAACTTTTGAGCGGATGAAATAGCAGTAGATGGATGTTTGACAGATAGAGCGTATGAAAGACGTACGCAGTGAGTACACAACGGATGCATCATGTTTTCCAACAGATGGCATGCTTTTTTGTCCGTTTTACATCCTCTTTGCATCCGTTGGTTCAGTGGGACATGGGCTTAAATTCGCTTCAGGATACACTCTTCTCAAGAGATACTGTAGCTCAGATGGTAAACTATTTTCATTAAGAATGATGTTCTTAGAACTTTACACAGATATTGACTTTTGCGCTTACATTTCTCAAATCAGTTTCTCTGCCTTGATTCATCTTAAGTTATTCCACTGGCATTGATAAGCCACAATTGGACCTAAAGTTCTGATGCAACTGTTTCAGACTAATTTAATATACAGTTGAAATGCCAATTTTTGCTGTTGGCAAAAATCAGTTTGATGGAATGAACAAGGAACAGAAACCTATTTCCAGAGGACTGCATGAGACTCCTAGAGAGAACAGTAAAAGTAAGAAAGATAATTGAGACTTCCTGCATCCCAGTTGGTGCTCTTGAAGGGCAGTCATTGATTAACAAAGAAACAGTAGTGATCGTGTTTTCTAACATTGCTTCCTTAAGTCTAGGAACTTGATCTGACAGCATTTCCCATGACCTTAGACATGAACAAAGATTATTATTGCCCTGGTCATAACCTCAGAACCACGTGGGTGGCATATTTCTACTCCCAATCTGTGTGAGGTCTTTGATAATTGACTGACCTACCAAAGGCATAAATTTGCTCAGAGAAATAGCGCACTGTAATTTTGACAAAGGAAATAAATGTAAAATCTATGCCATATGCAGCTTCCTATGTTGATTTCAACATTGTTGAAATACCTAAATGTGCCACAGCTGGCATCAATTGTGAATGATGATTCAACAGAGAGGCAGTCACAAATAGGGAATATAAAGTACTGAGCATTTGTTTTATAAACATTGAATCAGAACAAAGTGGCAACAAATGGAACCTCTTGGTTTGTTTGTTTTTTAAAGATATCTAACATCTCTTGGAAAAGAAAAACTGAAAAACAGCAAAAGCCATTATTACATTTGTAAAACGTTAAAAGCAGTTTCACATTGTAACCAGTTACTGATATCTAATGGGCTTCTTTTCTTTCTTTCCTTCCTTCCTTCCTTCTTTCCTTCTTCCTTCCTTCCTCTCTCTTTCTTTCTTTTATATCCCACCTTTTAATTATTTTTATAAATAGCTGAAGGCAGTGAACATATCTCATATTCCTATTTTCCCTCCAACAATATATTCAGCGAATGTTCCATTAATATCTCCGAGTAGAATTAAAAGAGCCATCTCTTGAATAGATGCTTTAACCTGAGTTCCTTCATTGAGCATGGAGTTGGATATTTTAGATTACAACTCTCACAGGCCTTGACTATCTATGAACTATGAAAATTATGGTGCAGAAGACATAGATAGAAAATTTCAACTTGAATTGAACTCCAAAAGCATTACATTTTTTCTTGCAGTGAAGCACAAATACAGTTATATCAATAGTATACCAGCATTCGGAAATTTAGAAACACATACATCTATATAAAATCCTTGTACTGCAATTAATTTAAGATAAACTTTCTGAAACATGTGCCAACTGCTGTGCTGGCATCATAGAATAATCAAAATACTAGAGTTATAGTTTTGGAAGAAGTCATGTAAGTATATCATGTACAATCCCCCACTTTGTGCTGTAACCAGATTCAGTCCCTGGTCAATGATTGGGAGCACAATATCTCTCTTGGAAACTGATTTCATTGTCAAATGCTCTTATTATTAGAATTTTCCACCCTAACTCTCAAACAAAACATGACTTCCAGTAATTTAAGTCCACTTGTCAGAATCCTGCTGTCTAGGAAGTAGAATACAGATCTTGGCTGTTTTATGTTGTGACATCTTTGTAGCTATTTGAAGAATGTTATTATATTTCCTCTCAGTCTTCTCTTTTCAAGACTAAACATATCTTTCAATTTCTGGTCTAAGACCTTTGTTTCTAATTCCCTAATAATCCTTATTGCTCTTCTCTAAATCTGAATGAAAGTGTGTTGTTTATAAACAGACATGGTATAAACTGTTGTATTGGTGATTATATCGAACACCCATATAATTTCAAGAATTAACTGTTCTTCTGGAGGACTCATTTCCTCAAGGCAAAAAGATCTTGTCATGCCCCTGTCAGAATCTGATTCTGAGGGGGAGGCCAAGCAGCTGACAGGCAGTGGGAGTGGGAGTGTGGTTCCATTGGCTGTGGAAGAAACTGGGGAAGGGCACATACCGGCTGGGCAGAGCAGGGAAGAGGTAGAGCAAGACAGAGGGAATTCAGAGGAAGATCCAGGCCCACTCCCTCTTCATCCTAGGGCATGCAGGGAGGAACGGAGAAGGGAGCAATGTGAGTTGCATGGCTTACGGGGGAGGAAAGAGCCCTGATTCCCTTCATTAGCTGCATCTGGGAACACAGTGCTTAACAAGGAGTTTGCACACAGCAACTTGTTGGAAACAAATTGTGTATTATCTTGTTTTGTCGAGGCTTATCTGGGTTCCTGGTGTCTTCCCAACTGTGTGTGTTTTGTTGGCCTTTGAAGTCTGTAATTCCTTATCCTGCCCTGTCCAGTTAATTGCTGTAGCATGGTTTGTATGGATTTTTATTTACAGTTTATATGTACTTTGTTTTCAGACTGAATTTCCTCCACTTAAAGACTATTCTTGGGAGAGTTTTTTTCTCCAACCAAAGGTATCTGGACATTGAGGACAAAACTGGAGTATTAAAGGGATTTTTCTTACTTATGGGTCTGTGTTGCCTTTGTGCCATGCCCCAGGTCATCACAGGCCTTTTTGATCAGCTCTTTCTCTTTGTTTTCTCTATTCTTCCTGAAGAATTTCATTGACCAACTTTTGCTAGCTCTGCCTGTTTGCCTCCTCAATGAGCTCATTTCCAGGAAATTGGTTGCCTCATTTTCTACCTATAGTATCTGAGGCAGTCTCTGCTTGTTCAGCAGAAAGAACAAGTAGACAGGTTCATCAGCAATAGATACCACTCCCCATCACTGTTAGCAGTGCTAGCTGAGAGAGATGGGAGGAAGAAGTGAACATACAGTATGTTCCGTATGAAGAGATATGTGCCTTTGGGGGCAAATTATTATTTATTCCACTAGACAGGCAGTCTAGTGATACTATCTATTTATGAATGATTTCTGTTTACACATTCTTCCCCAATGTGATGTTCCATGCCAAATGTGATGTTGAAGATATGTCAACTCTTTAGTGCTAGGATCACATTTTCACATTACAAAAAAAAAAAAAAAANTCACATAAAAAAAAAAAAAAAAAAAGCCTACAAGGATTCACTGACGCAAATTACCTTGATGTAAATGGTGTATTTGTTTATTTTGCAAAGGGAAAGGCTGGTTCTTAAACATTTCATGACATCAGAGGAAGTCATTTCAGCAAATCAATCATGCATAATCCTTCTCAAACACTGTTTATAAAGGAACATGGACAGTTCCTTTGCCTAACTGTCCTTTGAGAGATATTCCTAACATCACAGATATAATTTGTGATAGTTTAATTTAGATGATTGTATTCCTTCTTCTCCTTCAGCAAAACACATGCAGTCCTTAAGGAATATAGATGTTGCATTACTCTGTTTTGTCCTGAGTCCTGTTGAAAATGTAGATCACCCTTGAGCGGAGAGAAGACCTCAGAAAGGGTCGATCTGATAACTATGAACCAGTTCTGCAGACCATCTGCAGTCACTTAAGTTCCTACTTCTTCAATTGAATAGAATAGAACAGCAGAATTGGAAGGGACCTTGGAGGTTTTATAATCCAACCTCTTGCCTAGGCAGGAAACCCTACACCACTTCAGAAAAATGGTTATCCAACATCTTTTAAAAAAACTTTTAAAAAGCTCCAGTGTTGGAGCATTCACAACTTCTGGAGGCAAGTTCTTCCACTGATTAATTGTTCTAATTATCAAGAAATTTCTCCTTGGTTCTAAGTTGCTGTTCTCCTTGATTAAATCAAATGTTTCGAATCCAGACAATGTTAGTAACTATGAGCAATTATAAGATTCTTCTTAGCTGTGGTAGGGCTTCTTCTGTGAAGTGGCATCACTGTCAAATTTAGCATTATCTGCAATTCCTTCTTCCTTTTAACTCTCAGATAAACTGTCTGAGATCTGAATGCATCCATTACTAGGGCTGTGAATGATCAAAAGATTTGACACACTTCCCAAAATCAATCATTTGAAACCAATCTGGCTTAAATAATTTCAGAGGCTGCATGTCCCTCAAGAGCTTCATGCCTTTGACTGATATCACTAAGATCAATAGATGAATAGGATGTTTTTTTTGTCTTAAACAGAATAGATTGGAATGAAATGTGGAATCTCCTTAGCAGGCCTTTACAAAGGGATGATGCTTTTCCAGATTACCTCATCTGGCCCAATTTTGTTCTCCACCCACGTTTAATGGGTGGTTCTGAGGGATGAAAAAAAGGATTAATTTATCTCCCTGTGGGGGTTCTTTGTGGACAGTTGTTAAGAAAATAATACAGAACCTTATGTAATGCCCTATATTTGAGAAATCTGCAAAATCTGAGAAAGAATTATATTTTTAGAAGGGGAATCTTCAAATGTGGAAACAAGAGTTCCCCATTCACACTTTCTCTATCCACAATTAGCGCGAAAGTGGAATCTGTCATAGACAGGGCAAGAAACCTTAAGGACACACAACCTGAGGTGCTGTAAGGAATGAAAATGAATAATTTAAAGGCCTGTGTGTGTTCTCTGAATTCCTCAAAATTTCAGCTACAGGTACTCCAGAACTGGTCAGAACCTGCTGAATACCACCTCTGACGCCCACACACGATTCAGCAAAGGGGGAAAAAGTCAAGTGACATCACTGTGATGATGCGAGTTTGACACCCCTGTGCTAGAGTAGCAGTCTGAATGGACTTCCCTTCTCTTATGCATGTGAACCAGGCTGGGCTTGTTTGAGACATTTTGTCAACCTATTTTCTTAGTCTGGGCTGAAAGATGTAATAAATATGAAGATTGTGCTATGAAACAACTGAAGATGCAGTTTTTTTTCCAACCTTATTGCAGCACAATAACCACTGAAGTTCTACAATTTCCATCAATGCAGGTTTTATTCTATTTCTTTATTAAATCTAAATGCCACCTATCTCACTGACAAATGACCCTTGGTGATTTACAATAATCAAAAAACAAAGGCATAAAACATTTAAAGATTAAATAAACAGAGCTAAAATAATTAAAAAATAATAATACCATGGGCACCAGATCAGTTGGCAGAACGAGGTTTTGAGGCTCTTTCAGAAAGCCAAGATGATGGAGGCAGATCTCACCTAGAAGGGCACAGTTTTCCAGAGGGTGGAGGCCACAGCAGAAAAGCCCCTTCTCCTGGATCCTGCCAGCCAGAATTCCTTGGCTGATGCCAGAACAAGTGGGGCAGCCCAATCCCACTGAGGTAAGATGGTTGCTTAGATATGGTCCTGAGTTGTATTAGTTTTACACATTTGCTATGGCTCCGTAGAACCGATTAGTGTGAATAGTAGCCAGATCTACGAAACATAAAACAATAGTCTATCATTCCTTTCTCCCTCTTCCCATCGTGTTATTTTCCTTATAGAGAAAGCATGAGGAAAAATTGATGTTTTTTTTCATGCTTGGTTCTAGTACTTTTTGATGGGCTAGCGACTTCTTCCTTCTCTCTTTAATAGACTTTTTAAAGGTTACAGTGCAAGAAGTCAAAAGTGGCAATCAAGCAAACTGACAAAAGTTTTAAAAACTTACAAAAGAAAGGGGAAGACAATGTTGTTTAAGCATTTTGTGAAATTTTGTGAATTAAAAAAAGAATAACCCAGGGGAAAAACTCCAGGTGTTTTATGTCCTTCCATATCTCAAGCAACATTTTGGGAATCTACAGATTCAAATTCAGCATGTTTTTGGGGAGGTCTGAGCTGATTTCATATCTACTCAGACTCAATGATGTGAATAACCACCTGGAACCAGACAATCTTTCTTTCCAGTGGAAAGAATGTTGATTAATAAAGTGGCTTGAGAATTAAAAAAATAAAATAAAACAATAAAACAATAAAAACAGTTCTATTGACTTTATGTAGCTCTCCAGAATGTATCTTGAATTTGAATGCATTCGAATTTGAGGGTAACTGACCCAAATTAGAACAGCAAGGAAGGGGGAACACAATGAGTCATAATACCCCTTTCCCTAGTTAGAATCCCGATTCAACTGTTCACTTCTACACTTTCAAAAAAAACATTTATGCCATTCTGAATTGCATTAGCAAGGTTTTATTCATTCACTTTAATAGGAAATCCACATGCAACATGCTGTTGCTTTGATATCATCAGTCAAACATCTGTATTATAGCATCAAAGGTATCTGATATCTGTGACTGAGTAGAGAAAGCAGAAGATCTGAACAATGTAAAAACAGGTTGTGAGGATATGTGTCGGGCTCATGTTTATGATGTTCTTGTAAAAAACAGATCTTTACCCAGCTTGTTTGCCAGTCTGAGATTCCTGAGGTTGATGGCAGTGGAATTCCTGTGTTTATACGGGAACTATTTAATTGAAAGAAAAATTTTGCCATGCTTTCCTGTTTTGAAAAAGTAACTCAGATTTAATCTTCCTCATCAAAAGAAACATGGCATTATGCCATAGTTACATATACTTTACTTCGAACAAGGAAGCTTTGAGAGTGTTTGCATTTTGCTTGCCCTACACAGACTGCTATTTTTCCTAGAGTAAAAATTAACAATTTGTATAGCTCTATCTGTCCGTCCATCCATCCATCCATCCATCCATCCATCCATCATCTACCTGTTTCTTTTTCTTTTTAAAAAAATAAATTTATTTATCAAATTTATATGGCTGCCCATCTCACAGAAAGTGACTTTGGACACATGTAATAATCCAGTATATAAGACAAGCAGTAGTAAAAACCATTATATAATAATTCATAAAATAATGAGAAATTAAAATGGCAGAGTTAAAACAGGAGAAGAGAATAATAGATGGAGGTTTATAAGGGAGCCTTGCAAACTATGAAAGAAATAAGAAACTAGCAGTTCCAGTCCCAACAAATTGAGGATAAAATGAAGGGTAAATTAAAATATTTGTTTTAATATATCAATTCTAGCTCTGGGTAATTAAATAAACATTCTGAAAGAATGTAATGGCAACGATTTCTGTATTATTGCCAAGAGAAAAACATACCCACGCATCTAAGTAAACATTTGTCTTTTTCTCTCGTTTGTACTCTTTTTGTACTCTTTTTATTCCAACTCTCTTTATTCACCCATCTTTTTGGGTGTAATGATATCTACTTAATGCTTTTCTGATCTCCAGCCAGATGGCCAATAGGATTCTGGAAGCTGAAGTTCCAACATCTGGAGGACACCACTTGGGCAAGAGGGGTCCTTGAGATGAGGAAGAGTCATGGTCAATGAAAAGAGGCTGAGAACAAAGAGCAGAAGTACTTTCTGCGTCAGGGATACTTTGTAGAAGTTTGTTAAGTCTTTTTGATTCCTACTCATTTAATAATCAGAGTATATAAAATGTTGTTCTTATCCCATTACATTGCTGAAATCAAGAAAACAGGGCAATTAGGAAGGGGTTATTTTACAATCTTAAAGTGAATTCCTAAGGTCAGAATTCCTGTATTTTAAAAGCACCTCTTTAAGCATTTGACTCCATTTAGTGGAAAAGAAAAAGACAACCTTAAAGATGAATGTAAAATCAGATTTAGTGTTCTTTGGAGGTGGTATTCAGAAGGTTCTGACCAGTTCTGGAGAACTGGTAGGGGAAATTTTGAGTAGTTTGGAGAACCGGCAAATACCACCTCTGACTGGCCCCACCCACATCTATTTTCTGCCTCCCGAGTCCCAGCTGATTGGCTGGGTCTTCTTTTGTTGTCCTGCACAGGAAAACAGATCTGGAAAGCAGGTTAGTGGGATGGGGAGAGAATGGGATTTTGCAGTAACCTCCCCCCAGGAGTGGGGTGGGAATGAAGATTTTACAGTGTCCTTCCCATGCCATGCCCACCAAGCTACGTCCACAGAACCGGGAGTAAAAAATTTTGAATCCCACCATTGTTGTCCTTCCTATGTACATAAAACAGTATCAGTGAAACTTCAATTTTTCTCTCTCTCCGTTCTCTATCATGCAAAAATTAATACCTTAAACTGTTTAAAATTTCCTGAAGTTAGAGATTGCAAAATATTTGTAAGAACCATGTCTCTCTGAGGTTGGCTGTCCCACTTATTCTGGTGGATTCTGGGGGCATAAGTAATCTGGGCATTATAGTAAAAAGGAAAAATGGACCACTTACGAATGCTTCAGAGTGGATCTAGAGTCTATCAAAAATATTTAATTGGAACTATATTTATTTCTTCTTTTAATAGCTCCAGTTTATCTTGAATGGACAGCAGTGGTGCCTTGACCAAATCTCTTTTGTGATCCTTAAACAAAAATCCACATTACAGATCAAGGCACCACAACTGGACATGAAAATATCAGTCAATAAAGAGTAAGTGGCCTTATTCTGTTAAAATACTCAGAGTTTTCATCACACTAACTAGCTTGTGGGAGAAAAACAAAAGAAAAATGAAGCAAAGTCTTGTTCATAAGCTTTGTTTGTCAAAATGTTCAGCAAGGAATTTCCACTGGCAACCAAGGAGTTTTTTCATCCAAAACAGCTGCAGAAAACCCAAAGATGAAGACCTGAGCAACAGCACAAGGACAAGTTGTTGCTGATTTGTTTGTACTTTGTAGTTTAATTATGAGTGCACATTTTATGATTCAATATTTTCTTTCTCCGTTCTGTAGCATACATCCTTGGAAGCAAACTCAGTTGATGATAGAAAAATATCACCTGTCCTCATCTATCTTTCAAGTTGTTCAGTTTGGGTCTGGCATTTTTATAGGGCAGCCGTAGGAGTTTTAGTTTTGTTTTATTTTTACTGACTCCAGGATTGTGTATACTTGGGTATTTTGTTTGGATGAAGCAAGTTGTTTGCAAGGCATTAGGAGAACTATTGCTCAAGACTTGTATTAATTATATCTTCTTCTTCACTGCTGATTTGTTCTATGCCAGGGGTATCAAACTGACATCACCAGGGCAGCATCGCGTGACATATAGGAACTGGGCTAAAGTGGGTGTGACCAGCACATGACACACAGTGATGGGATTCACAAATTTTTACTACCAGTTCTGTGGGCATGGCTTGGTGGGTATGGAGAAGGATACTATTCTCCTGTGCAGGGTAACCAAAGGAGACCCAGCCGATCAGCTGGGACTGGGAAGGCAGAGAATAGATGGGGAGGGGGCCAGTCAGAGTTGGGATTTGCCGATTCTCCACACTACTCAAAATTTCCACTACCAGTTCTGCAGAACTGGTCAGAACTTGCTGAATACCAAGTCTGGTAATGCATCCAGCCTGTGGGCCGGGAGTTTGACAGCCCTGTTCCATACTAAGGCCTCACTCTATTCAAAATACGACCATGGTTGGTTAAAACTTTAGTTTCTCTCTCTTTTTGTTTCTCACAGTGACACAGTTTTTTCTAGTTTTTGACCAGCTTTCCTGTTAAATCGTTCTTGGCAATTCAAAACTTTGTAACCATTTCATAAAATGATCCATACATCATTTATGTGAGCTTTGGATTTTATCTAGAAATCTGTGTTTGGCCAAAAGTCCATTCTATTGAATATTATTGTTGAATTAAATGAACAGAGCCTTTCTAAAAAGTACCACTCATTAAAGAATGCATAAAATAGGCTTCCATTTGCATGTGATTGCTTAAGTCTTTGGAAACCATTCTCCCTATGTTTTGTGCCACTATTCTGGGCTGCTGCTGTGCTTTAAATTAAAGTCTGCACTTGGGTATATTTCATGAGATTAAAAGTATTCAGAAGATGAATTTTCCTCTGAACAAAAGCAGAAAGCAAAGAGAGACATAATACCTTGCTGAAAAACAATTGCATCGATTTGCAAGTTGTTCTAAATCTCATTTGAGATGGCTTTTTAGCTATGAAACTTTTGTTAAGCTCTTAGGTCTGTAAAATGCAATGGAAGTTATATTTCTCCACAGCAAACAAAATTCTGATACCATCTTTCCTGCATCCCAATCTGGTTTTTAATTTCAAATGTTAAGAGCATTTTTATGTATTTCAGTTCTGTAAAGTATGTTTACTTTAAATACTTATATGGAGTGCTTCCTTCATAAAATATGACCAGGGCAGTTTAAACAATTATCTGCACTTTCTCTTAAAAATAAAAGTTTAAAAGCAGGAGAAAGATGTAAAACTTTCATGCATACGCAAACTATAATATAAATAAAAGTGGACTAGGAAGCTAAAAAAAAAAAGTATTCTTCAAGTAAACAGGAAGTTCTACCAAAACACAGCTTGCGACATGCTTTAAACTTAAAGATCTTTTTAACTAATAATGCAATAATTAGGCTAAAACATAATTTTAGCCAAAAAATAGTAAGAATTCCACTGACTGCAATCTGTTTGTTTGTGTACAACTGCCTTCTTCCCACTAGGATGGAAAGATTTTGCTGCTAAAGCCATAATCACTCAAGCATGGTTGAAACTGGATTGAGTCTTTAGTAGATTTATGACAATATCCTTCTGTCTCTTATTATTCCTCAACTCATTGTCATGGTAGACAGACCATTTTTACTGCAGTTAAAATTTCAGGTCCCCAGTGCCATTCAAATTCATAAAATGAGTGCAGTGACCAATTAATTTAGCCATACACATACTACTGGCTTGAATTTTCTTCATTATATGAAGCAAGAATCTCTCTCTACACACACACACACACACACACACACACACACACACACACACACACACGCTACACTGGCCCTCTTTGCTAGGATAACTGTCTGAATTAGAAAATCCAGATAGTGATGATGACAAAAATTTATATGCTGCCTGACTCCCAACTTTAAATAGGATCAAAGACTGAATTTCTCTCTTCCTCTCCCCACCCCCTCTGTGATGTTGTTCACTTGACACCTATCTTTGTATTGCTGAGGTGAATGGATGGATGAATAGATATCCAGAGGTTAGAAACATATCTTGTGGAATACAGTGAATGTAATATCTTGCATTGGGGTGAAATTCAAAAATTTTCTCTACCGGCTCTGTGGGCGTGACTTGGTGGGACTCAGTCTCTAAAAGAAGGCGGGTTGGCATGGGCGGGGCCAACCGATTCAAATTGTCCCTACCACCTCTCCAGGCTGATTCAAATCATCCCTACCACCTCTCCCGAGGTGATGTGAGGTGGTTGAATTTCACCCCTGTCTTGTATGCATTTAGACTCCTAGGGAGGTACCCTGTCATAGAAAAACCAACAAACAAATTTGGAGCCTATTAACAACAAAATCATTGCATAAGATTTTGTACTGCACCATGAGATGTATAGTTCTAAAATAAGTTTATCTACATTAAATTAATGGTTGGGGGAGATAGAAAGAAGGAAAATCAGAAGGGAGTGAACCAAATTGAAAATAAAATTTAAGTAAGAAACAATGGGAATGTTCATAGAATAACAATAGTTAGCAATAAGTATGTCTTTACCAGTGTCTTCAGGGGAGAAAATCATACTGTGATAGTTTTTACTGTACTGTAGGGGATAACAAATATTTTTCTTCATTTATTATTCATAATAATCTGTCTGTCTGTTACTGTTGACCTGGGTTGTTTTACTTCATTGGTGGGTATTGTGGTTTGAGAAATAACCAATTTCTAAACAATTTTAACTGTGCATGTGATGAGACTGAAACAGTTGGACAGTAGAACTGGCCAGTGGTGGGATTCAATTTTTTTTAATTGCCAGTTCTTTGGCTGTGGCTTGGTGGGCATGGCAGGGGAAGGATATCATAAAATCTCCAGTCAGAGGTGGAATTTGCCGGTTTTCCAAACTACTTAGAATTTCCGCTACTGGTTCTCCAGAACTGGTCAGAACCTGCTGAATACTACCTCTGGAACTGGGAGTAAACACTGGATTTATGCTAAACCTGTAATTATATGTTCTGATAGAAAATAAATGTTTATATTTCACTTTTATATAGTAACCCAAAAATGAATGAACTTCATGGAACTATCCCTTGGCTCTTGGACAGCAGAAAAGAATGAAGAATTTTGTGAACATCATGAAATCATATCAAATGGTATGAATGTATAATTTCTCTTTTTAATAGAAGTCTTTTTAATTATGTGAGAGTATGACAACCTGACCTACCTAAAATGTTTACAAGAAAATAAACACATTTAATTATCAATAGACATCAATAAAAATTTAAATGAGCAACTTGTAAAACAAATGAGAAACATAACAATGAGGTTATATCCACAGTTGTAAATTTCGTTTCTACAGAAATACAATAAATAAAAATCACATCATATGCACATAGTTCTTACATCAGTACAATATACTGTGCAGCTCTCCTTTTGTTTTTCTATCTTTTTTTAAACCACCCCACTATTACAAGTCTAACTTATACTGCATATATATTTTTACAATCATAATATGGGCAAAGTGAAATATCTAGTCTTGAATTCTGATTTCCTCAGATGTTGTGATAAATTGCCTAATCTGCATCACGGATCAATCAAAACCATTTCATGATTCAAATCCAGCTGTTTTCTAACCTAACAAACAATAAAAGTTCTTCATAGTTCATGTTTCCTTTAGGAAAACATTTAGTAATACCCAAGAGAGATCTGTTGTGAAGATAGACGTCACTTAGGTTTGAAACTGGTCTTACTTGATGTATGGTGAGATTGTAAGACTGGCCTTGTATTTTTCATTGTCTTCCTATGCTGTAACTGACAGGATAAACAGAAGTTTAAGAAGTGCATGAATTACATTTTGAGGGTTGCTTCTAGTTTACCATTTCTCTTTGCTTTGACCAATGTTTTTCAAGGTATAGCAAAACATTGAGAAAAGATTTTTGCACTTGTCCACTTATGATTAAACCACTGTGAAAACTGCACGTAAATACACAGAATGAGGCTTTCTGGTTTGACTCGGAATGTAGAGAGGTTTTCTAGAAAAATAACTATTTTTAACCGTATCGAGAAAGATGTCTGCTCATTTCAACTGTGATTTCTTCTTTGCTTTTTCTATTTGTTGCCACTGAAGCAGAGGTGAAAATGTAGTGCTTTCCTCTAATAGCCTTAAGACTGTGGTTCTCAAGTTTTTCTTGACACGGATCTCTTTTAAATACATTTTGTGTCCATGGACCATGGCCACAGATCCCTAAGACTTAATTCAAGATTTAAATCAGCTTTTCAAGCTTTCATGGACTTCCTGTGATGACATTGTGGCTCCCTAGCACTCCACAGACCATAGGTTAAGAACCACTGGCCTAAAAGATATGCTGGACCATGGAAGCTCCCATTTGCTTCTTCTTTGGGGATGAATTTTTGTGTTTGCTGACATATTGTACAATCAAATAACTCTTGCTAGCTATTCAAATTGTTCTGGAATAAATAATGTTTGAGAACTGTAATTTGTTAAAACAACACTTCAGATGGTATAATTATTTAGTCTTCCCAGAACAGTTTTCCTCCAGAAGTATATGAACAAAAATGCCCATTTTAATCCAACTTTAATATATCTGGAGGTAACAGTTTTTGGAAAGCAGCTCTAAACATTTAATGTTGATTTGATAAACTTGCATTCCATGTCATAGTGTCATTACAAGATGTAATAAGAACTTATATAATGTATATGTAACATTGTGTATGTCTTAATATAATTCCATGTCTATGTCAGTTTAGTTTTTTAAAAAATTTAGAACAGCTTTTTTAAAAAAGAAAATTTCATTCATTTTTAAAAACAGGCTTAAGTGTATTTTTAGAAAAATAACACAGAAAATACACTAAGAAATCATTTTATTCACATAACACATTCTGCCTAGTACAGGTATTACGGATTAATATGTGACTGAGAAATATCAAAATTATGAGGGTATTTTGCATCTGTATTTGTTTAGTAAACCTACAATATAATCTATCATTTTTCTTGCTGGTTTAGAAATTTTATCTTTGGTGAATAGCATTAACAATAGTGGTTAATGTAAAATGTGCAAGGAACAGCTTTAAACATTATTCATAGTGCTCTAAAATGCATGCATCAATTAAATACTAATAATTGAATGTTGTATTAGAAAACCAAGTTACTGGTTTTAGAAAGCTTCATGTTAATTATTTACGACTGTAAAGAAGCTGCAGTGAATTCTTAACAGAAAACCTATGTTTATTATTTTTGTTTTTCAGAACTAAATCCACAGGTCTTCTCCTTATGACATCCACATTCCAGGATCAATTTTGTAAGGGTTCATATTTGTATACAATTATTGTAGAGCAATTGTGAAATATTGTTATTTTTTTCCAATGGTCCTTCTTCCCATTGCCTTTCATTCGGTCTTACTTTCTTGTTAGAGTTTATTGAAATCTAGATCTCAAAACTGTTATGCCAGATTGAGAACAGGTCTCTGAAATCAGAGTAACTTCAGTTAGATTTCTCTAAAGCCCCTCTGATTATATTGGGATCCAAGTCAACAAGTAGGAATAAATATCTGAATTTTATCATTATTAAATACAAACATTTTTTCAAAGCAGAATTGTATTTTTGTATTTACCAGTTACATTGGGCATACCTCAAAAACTACACAGCTTAAAAAGTCTTTTTGCATGTCGTAATGTACAGTAATTAAATCACTTTCAAACTTAGTGTTGGCTTGAACATTATTGGCAAAGTATAGGCACTGATTGGAAATGGAAACATTCCAATTCACTATTTTGGGAAGGGTTCCCATGAATTTCATGTCTCACAGCTGGTTCTAAGGAATACCAAAGAGGAAAATAATATACACAGTATTTAATAGTGCAATTCAATGCATGTTTCCTCAGAAATCAATTTTATTAACTTTGGTAAGAGTTCTGCATGGATTACATTGGATTAATCCAATGTCTACTAGTAAAACTGGCCGAATATTCTGGAAATTTGCATGAAATTGGGAACAATTTTCACCAAAAGCTACTGGTTCAGTAACAGGTGTACTAAAAGTGACTTACTGTCTTGTTTTTCCCTTGAACCATGCAACTATTAGGTAATTATTTAATTCTTAAATTAATTTTTAGTATACTTGTCTGAGCACTGTATGTATTATTTGGACTACAATGTAATACACATTTAGGATCATTTTCATTTCAACTGGATAAAAGAATTTCCTCAATGTTCAACTGAACTGAAGCACAAAAATTGAAATTTTAGAGCAGTAGACAGAAAACCTAATCCAGATGATTTTAAAAAAACAGAATTTATTGTTTCTCTCTGTGTATTTTTGTAAATAAAGGCAAACATATTCCTGTGTAAGCCAGATCTTCTTTTCTGTTCATGATATGAACATCAACTTTCAATTCTGATATGTTGCCACTGTGGACAGAAAGAAGGGAAAGAGAGGAAGATCAGCCTATGACCATACTGATATAAAAGATTCAACTTTTATGGAATCTAAGTTCTCTGCTCATGAATATTCAGACTTCAAAAGAAATTTTTTCCAAACATGCTCTTCATTTGATTTTCCAACATAAGCAGAGATCCCAAGCAGATATCTTTTCCAAAGTGGAACAGATATCTCAAATAGATAACCATTTTTCTAATAGAAAAATATAGGAATATCTAAACATAAAATATGAAACCAGAACATCATTTTTATACAACCAAATACTTGTGAATTCCATTGCTGTACAAAACTATTCTGCCATGTGATATTTACAAAGTCTGGGCTGTACCCAAGGCCCCAAGTTGGCAATTGGGTATTTGAATCCTACAAAAAACTGTTGAGGGTAGATGCTGTATTGTAACCTGATTCTATACTTTTTTTCTCATTAAGTACCACAGTTTTCAAAATGGAACATGTGAGTAACAGCCTGGTTTTGAAAACCAGTTGTTTTGGGGCAGTGGTGGTTTTCCAAATTGTTTTCTACCGGTTCTATGCATGGTTCTATGTGTGTGTGCTACGTGCCTAACATGCATTTTGCGCATGCACGGAGGGCTCAAAGACCGACATCTGCCAACGCTGGTAAGCTGAGACTTTTTAGCTCAGCTGAGACGTGCAATCCGCTCTGCTGTGTGAATCAGCTGAGCTAAAAAACAAGGGAATATAGGAGAGGTAATGGTGGTGGTGGTGGGGTGGGGCCAAGCAAAGGTGTT
This sequence comes from Laticauda laticaudata, assembly GCA_004320025.1. Taxonomy (NCBI): domain Eukaryota; kingdom Metazoa; phylum Chordata; class Lepidosauria; order Squamata; family Elapidae; genus Laticauda; species Laticauda laticaudata. The sequence goes on from BHFT01018928.1 coordinate 46,197, forward strand.
ATTTGCCAGTTCTCCAAACTAGTCAAAATTTCTGCTGTTGGTATGCCAGAACCAGTCCGAACCAGCTGAATACCACCTCTGCTTTGGGGAAGGAGAGACATCAGGATTCTCACAGCTGCACAGTGTCAACCCTGGAGCTGAGCTGACCAGAGCTATCTTGGAGCGTCAGTGTTTCCACACCGGAGCTGAGAGATAGGGAAGTGGGGATTAGAAATAGCTGGCGTTTTGTAGCCAAAATAAAATTCTTTCTCTTGGGAACCAAGGACATTCTCACACCTGGTCAGAGGAAGGAGGAGTGATGTCACCAGGCAATCAGATAGCACCTTGATTGGACCATGTGACTGATTGTTTGGGAAGGTAAAAAAACTTTTAATTAGGTGAAAACCATCGGAACCTTCAGATCAGTTTTCACAAGCCCATGCCAATATGACATATCAAATAAATTTATTTTGGGGGGAATCTACCTGCCTCAGTTTTGTTTGCTGTGGGATGTTACTTGAAACCTGACACACAGTACACAACTGTAGGGGCTGAGCATCTCATTAGTTGCACTAGAGAAAAATATTTGTAGCTCAGGGTTGAAAGGAGGGGTTGTTCGTGCTCTCTGAGCTTGTTTTCTTGCAGATGTTTCATTCACCACACTAGGAAACATCATCATTGCTAGTAAGGGGTTTGCTGTCATTTTACATTCACCAAGGGCCCCTCTTCTCGTAAGTTTAAATTTCAGTAGTGGCAATTATAGACTTAAGGACCAAGAGGGCACCATTCAGAGGAAAATTTCATTTGAATTTCTAATGGTGTGTGCGTATGTTTATCCATTTAAATTAAGCATGTCCATACAGGAAATCCTCAATTTATAACAACTGGGGCCAAAATTTCCATTGCCAAGCAAGAATTGTTAAGTGACTTTTGCCCCATTTACAATCTGGTCACGGTTGTCAAGTGGTTCATTACAATCAAGTAGGAACAATGGTTGTTAATTAAATCTGTCTTCTCCATTGCCTTTGCTAGTCAGAAAGTTGCAAAAAGGGATTTGCAACCATCATGCCAGGCATCTGAATTTTAATCAGGTGACTCTGGGAATGCTGCAACAGTTATCTGAAAAATGGTGATAAGTTAGTGTTTTTACTGCCGCTGTAACTTCAAACGATCACTAAATGAATGGTCGTAAGTTGAGAACTACTTGTGTTGAGAGGAGCATGTGCTTTGATTAGAGGCAGAGATTGGCATCCAGAGGGTAGAACCTGCTGGACTCTTTCAAACTTTCAATGCTTTATAGAAATCCAGTTCACACCTGTTAATCCACCACTGAGAGGATTAGCTAGAACGGGGTGTCAAACTTGATTTCATTGAGGGCTGCATCAGGGTTGCATTTGATCTGGGGGGGGGGCGGAGGGACATGCCAGCTTGATGTCACTCTTGTCAGGGGATGCACTTGTGCTGGCCTGAGCACTCTGCCAGCAAAAACGGGGTCCCAAGTTCCATTTTTGGCCGTGACAGCCTCCTGCAGCCCTCTACCAGTGAAAAAAGAGTTTTGGGGGCGCACGTGGCCCCCCGAGCTCATTTTCACTGGCAGAGGGCTATAGGAGGCCATTGCATCTGAAAACAGAATCTGGGAGGTCCACGCATAGTCCTCCTGAGCTCTGTTTTCACTGTCAGAGGCACAGAGGGCCGGTCCTTCTCTGTTTCCAGGGTGGCCCCCCGCAGACCAGATCTAAGCATCCTGTGGGCCGGATCCTGGGCCTTGAGTTTGACACCTCTGAGCTAGAACTATCTTGCATTCTGAACTAGAAAACCTGAACTTCAGGATTCCACTTTATGCTAACTTATGTATACACTGGCTTAATAACTGCATCTCTTTCCTCCAAAACCCTTTTGTGTTAATCATATACCAAATTTCTAAAATAAGCATCACTGTCTAGACAGATTATGAATTTATCATTTGTCAGATCTTGGTGATTTTTAATATTGATTCCTATAATTTTATCCATATGGCAAATTTTTTATGGGGCAGGTTGGACTGAGACAAAATTGTGTGAAGTTATTCAAAGAAGTCCAGTGATGGACTTGAACTAGAGTCTCCCAGATCCTCGGCCATGTCTAAACCATTGTTCTACGCTTGTTCTTAAAGTATGATCGACATTGATCAGATTCCTAACAGCAATGCTAAAAATTTAGGAAGCTACAACCTCAAAGATCTGGAGGACAACAAGCTAGAGATGATGGATCTAAAGTCAGGAAGCATTTCCTCCTGGATGTGGAAATAATGTGGGTGGGGAAACTTCCTCAAAATAAAAATTCAGGGAAAAGTGGAATTCATTTGAAAAAGAATTTTCCCTTCCCATGGATACAGCTCTCTTTCTCAGAGAAATAATGGAGTCTTAATAATAGAGTCATCAGAGAATATTGCCAGGAATCACTACGGAGCAATTTCAAAATTAACGTGAGATGTAAACTGGTGTTCTGTATTAAATCCTCATTTTCTTCCACTGTTGATGAGATGCATGATTGTTCATTTTCCAAAATTATATTGCACTGAACAAGCTACACACTCTTTCCCATCCCCACAATCCAATTCAGAACATATTTTGTTCCTTTTGTGAACCTGCCCCTTTGTCTATGACAGGGGTCTGCAACCTTAGAGCCATTTGGGCCCATTTCTCATAGAAAAGAAAACACAGGGGAGCCAATAATTTAACAACTGGTGTAACTGGGTGGGCGTGGCCAACTCAATGTCACTCACTCCCACCCAGTCACCTCCTGCTCTGGAAATGTGGAGCGAGTCTCCATCCCCCACCATCACCCTTACCTTCTTCTCAGGCCAGGCGAGGAGTGATAGGGAAGGGAGGGGCCAGCCAGTGGTGGGATCAGCCGAGAGGGCTGAAAGAGCCGCATGTGGCTCCAGAGCTGCAGGTTGCAGACCCCTGTTCTATGAAAGCACTTAAGTATCTGGTGTGTGATGTAGCGAAGAACCACCTGACATTCACAAGGCATCATGAAGGAATGTTTACATCATCAAGACCCCAAATCTGCCTTGAGATATCCACAAAGTATCAGTAACGTCTTGTCATGAGAAAACAGGGTTATCTTTTCTTTTAATCATTCATCTTTCCATGAGATAAAAAAGGCCATGTGGCATAATGTGGCTAGTAAATCATTCCTGAGTTTCTGAAAAAAAAAAATTAAGACAAGCGACTCTACTTTTAAAAGGTGGAATCCTTAACAACTTCTTTTTTTTCAGTGGCAGTCTTTGGTAGCGTCCATTTGTCTACAGAGATTCCCCACAAGAGCAATTCTTTTCTATTTCATGCAGCAGAAAAGTGAGACCTGATGGAGTCTTCTCGTAACTGTCGGTGCTTGCCGATGTTGTACTCTTCCAGCTGATTTCTTCTTTCAATGGTTATTTTGTACTTTTTCCTGAGTGGCAGAAAGTAAGAATAATTCCTTCAGCAATTTGATATAAGAAAGAAAACTTCCCCAGAACATCTGGGTTTGGCATAATCAGTTGCATGAATGAGTATCACTGCCAAAAGATTAAAGGGATGTGCCTCGCATCATTTTTGTCTCACATACAAGTTAAGGTAGGTTGAAAGTTTTCAGATAAGCTATTTGCTTTATTTACAAATATGAAACAAAATGACCCTAAAAACAAGAGGATTCTTGTTATAACCAGGATGTATACTGTGGTGTATTTTTTTTAAAAAGAACTTGATATAGCCAGTACACTGACATTGCGAAATTGGAAATGTGATGAATAATAATGAAAAATGTACAATAATACATATATACATATATACATATGCAAGAGGATTCTTTATATCCAGTGAGAATTAAAATAGCATCTGCATTAAAAGTCTAACTGCGAGCCAGTTAAATTTAAATTGTTTGTCCATTCTGTTAATTAAATCAATATATTGTGCAACCCTGTTTCTTGTTGTTGGTATTATTTTTATGAGAAACTCAAATGCTGAATGATGAAAATGGAATCGCTAGAATAAGCCTACTAAGAAAGAGGAGGGTCAGCAGTATGCAGAAGCAGAAAAGTGCTTTTTAGAAAAAAGAAACCCTAACATGGCAAACCTCTCATAAAACAAGAAAAATGAGGACATTGTTTGCTAACTTGCTACAGAATGCTAATTATTTGTAGTGGGATGAAAAGTAGGGGAGTAGAGAAGCTGGAAAGAAAGAAGGCATAAACAACAATATTGTAAGATTTTGTCGTCAATCTCACTGGTTTGAAGACAGTTTGATCTGATTTAAATATGCATGTGTGAGTTGCACCTTGATGGAAAATTTATTTCTGCTAAGAACCAGCATATGACCCCCATATATAAAAGGAGTAGAATTTTTAAGACTTCCTCTGGATTGGAATTATGATCCCTGCGCTCAATCATTCAGTCCCTAGCAATGGTGGGATTCAAAAAAATTTATTAGCGGTTCTGTAGGCATGACATGACTTGGTGGGTGTGGCTTGGTGGGCATAGCAGGAGAAGGATACTAAAAAATCTCCATTCCCACCTCACTCCAGGGGGAAGGTTATTGCAAAATCCCATTCCCTCCCCACCCCACTAACCTGCTTTCCAGCTCTGTTCTCCTGTGCAGGGCAACCAAAGAAGAGCCAGCCAATCAGCTGGGACTTGGGAGGCGGAGAATAGATGGGGGCAGGGCCAGTCAGAGGTGGTATTCTGAACTACTCAAAATTTCTGCTACCAGTTCTCCAGAACTGGTCAGAACCTGCTGAATACTACCTCTGGTCCCGAGTCATCTCATGACAGGACTACTGTAATGGGCTGTACATAGGGCTACCCTTGGAGAACATTTGGAAGCTACAGCTGGTGTGGAAGTGGGACGTCTCTGCTGTTGCTCCTGCCCTGGGGAACATCTTGCCCCCTGGTGTGAAGTTGGCCCCCACCCTCCTATCTTTTCATAAGGGCATAAAGACAGGCCGGGCCAGTCGTTTTGGGACGCTAGTGGAGGATCAATGCAATGGAGCTAGTAGACTTGAGTAATAACAGATCCCATCTCTCCTTCACTCCTTGCCGTGTGTCTTTGGTTTTAAAGTTTGTTTTTAATTGTACATGTTTTAGCTTATATGTAACTATAAGCCACCCAGAGATGGTAAGATGGGCAGCCAATAAATTGTATTTATTCATTCATTCCTTTACTTTGTTTGACTATCCATTTCAAGCAAGTGACTCTGGCCAGCAAACAATCATTGAACTGATTAAAATTTAATTGCAACCACAACACAAAAAGAATTAAATGCATACAGCAACAGAGAATTATTATAGTCCATAAATATTAGCATAACCAGGGAATGGGGCTCTTCATATATTCAGGATTTGAGGTCCATGCATCAGGTCTTCAAGACCTTCCAAAAGATCAACAATATTGGGGCCATTCTAATCTCTGGAGGGAAAATGTTCAAGAGGACAAGGCACTATGGCAGTGAAAGCATTCCTCCTGGTCCCCTCCAGTTATCATTCCTTGGCTGATGGAGCCTTCAACCAGTGTCCAACCTGCCTGATAGAATTGGACAGGTAAAAACAACTGGTAAAAGATAGTACCTGGTTCCAAGCCATGAAAGGCTTGAATGCCATGTTGATTTCATTTCTCATTTCCAACTACTGAGGGTTTTTTTTTTTTTTTAACAAGGCTGACTTTGGATAAAAGTCTTTTTAATTACCATTCTCTTTGAGAGTGTTTGGATCAATTAATGGAACCCAACATGCCAGACTGCAGACTTTCTCCTGTTGCTTTTGTTGGGAGGAGAAATGAGACAGACATTCAAAGATGCTGGGTGTTAAAATTAAACTCACCTGAAAATGTAGAAGGCCATCAACAATCCTGCTCCTAGTAAGGCGCCTACAACTATTCCAGTAACTGCTGATTCTCCTACGCCACCTGCTTGAAAAATAAACCAACGGAAGAAATCAACCAAAGGAATCCGTTAGCAACAAAATCTTGCAGAATGATTGAATTACAGATTCAGTTTGTAATTGAATGTACAGATTAGTTTGAAGGCTAGTTTTTAGCTGAGGCTGAGATGTTCTTTTTTCTTTAGCTTCACTTTTCTTTTATGAATTATGTTTATTTTAGATTCATTGTTAACACGCAATCCCCTTCCCAAAATAATGAAACTCCCTGACTACTCTAATAGAGAAATGACTCATTTTAACATAAGCATATTTCCTATTCTGAAATATGCAGATTGTAAGCCTTGGTGAATTATTTCAGGATGATTTGCGACATTTTTTGTATCCACAGAATATCTTGTACAGTTCCACTAGCTCACAAATATACCTATTAAATAAAACAGTTAACCTACCTAAATTTATGAATACCATAGTAGGTCATCCCTTTAGAGCAGAGATGTCAAACTCGCGGTATCACGTGACATGTCGGGTTTTTTTTCCTCTTTGCGAAATGGGGCGGGGGCGGGGCCAGTATGTGATGCATCCGGCCCGCGGACTGCAAGTTTGACACCCCTGCTTTAGGGAGATCTGCCCTTATTCCTGCTATTTCTATCAGAAGGGAAGGGTTAGCTTGTCAAAATGATAAAAAGCAGTTCTATCACTTTAGTTCTATTTAGCTGCCCTCTGCTAGCTGTGCCTGAGTAAACCCAGCCTTAAGCAGGTAAGATGCACTTCTGCCTGATGAACTCAGGACTTGACTGGACTCAGATCAAGAATAGCCTTGCCTTCGCCTCTGGCATTGTTCTAATGCACGACTTGCTTTATTTTTCATGGTCTGACCTCCAGTTATTGGAATATCAGGGAAGAAAAAACTACTAATGTGGTCATTTGCCTTCTACACAATTTGTTTCATGATGTAACAACTGTGTAATGAGGATGTCTGTGGAAAATGATTCTTGGGGATTCATATATATATGAATACAGAGATAAAAGCATAGATTATTAGCTTAGTTTGATTAGACCTAAAACTCATACATTAACCTCACTTAACTTACATGATTTGCAGGCTGCATTGTTCGTGTGTTCCAATCCTCGACTATCATCTGTTTTCAGTCTTTGTTCCCAGAGGTAATTTGCACTTGGAATTATTTCAAGTCGTCCCTGTTTTCCATAATAGTTTCCAATTACCTGTATATAAAAATAATATAGCAATAATATATGCTGTGTAAAGATAGAATTATTGTAATGCTTTTAAAGTTGTAGCAACATTTCAGCAGAATCTCATCTGCCATCATCAGGCCTTCTGTATGGAAGTTTGTATGTGGGTCAGGGCTATCACATACAAACTCCATGCAAAAGCCTGATGATGGCAGATGAGATTCTGCTGAAACGTTGCTACAACTTTAAAAGCATTACAATGACATGGGATAATATCCGAAGGAAGCTGAACTGCATTCATGCAAGTACCCGCGAAAAACTTAAAAAAAACAAACAAATATTTATATATATAATATAGTATATATATATATATATAATATATATTATAATAATATATATATATATATATATTGTTTTTTTAAAGCTCCGCGTGGTAACTTACATTTTGCTGTTTAGCTTCCTTCGGGTATTATCCCACTGCATGGTAGAGTGCTTTAAAGTTGTAGGCTCATTGTAGTTCTGTTAAAGTTGTTAAGCAACGGTTTTCAGCAGAAATTCTCATCTGCCATTCACTTCCATACGAAGCCTGATGATGGCAGAATGAGATTCTCTGAAAACGTTGCTTACAACTTTAACAAAACTACAATGAGCTACAACTTTAAACAGAACTACCAATGACGTGGCGATTAATACCCGAAGCGAAGCTTAAACAGCACCAAATATATATATATATGGTTGTCTTTACTTTCGCGGGTTACTTACAGGTTGCCGTTTAGCTTCCTTCGGGTAATTATCCCACGTCATTGAGTTCTGTTAAGTTGTAGCAACATTTCTCAGCAGAATCTCATCTAGCCATCATCAAGCTTTTCTGTACTGGTTGTATTGGGCCAGGCTCTCTCACAGCTGGTGTGTTTAAATTTGAGGCTGAGCCTATTTGCTGTCCCGAATGGCTTTTTTCTTTCATCCTGATTAGGTTGGAAGTCTGGTCTGTGTTTATGACTTGGAGTTTGTTGATGGTGTTTCTGTTTTCTTCTGTGCTGTTTTTGCTTTGACTTGGCTGGCAACACTGTGTTCCTGATTGGAGGCTTTCAGTGCAAGCTTTGGCTGCATGTGAAAGGACGGCTATTATCTATTAGAAGCTAGGTTTCATTCTGGCCGTGCCTGGTTGCGGTGTGTTTGAGCGGAGCTATCAGAGAGAGTCTGTTTGTTGCCCAGGTGTTTGCCGGCTGTTGTGTGTGGAGATCTTTCTATTTGAGAGTGCAGGGCTTCCAAATGATTGACAGTCTGGTGGAATCAGTCTTCTTCTGTTCATGCTTTCCAAGAACCAGATGCACACTGGACACACCTATTATACCAAAGAAACACACAACCAAACCGCTACCTCAACGCCCAAGAATCCCACCACCACCCAGCACAGATAAAATTCCGTGGCGAAAACACTTAATACCAGAACCAAACGCCTGGCAGACAACACATATTAAAGACTGAACTATGCAACCTGTGATGAAGTATGACAGCCAATGGGCTTCCAAAAAAAACCCAAAATCCACCAACTTGTATCCACAAAAACCACACCAAACATAACAGAGGACTAGGAAGACCAACAACCTATGGGAACAGCTGTCTGTGCCCTACATAAGAGGTACTACAGATAAAATCAGTAAGATTACTACACAGGCATCTACATCAAGGAGCCTTCAAAAACAGAAAAAAAAAAATAGCAGCCATCCTGAGGAACCCCAAAGACAAAATTGACCTGGAAAACCAAAGGCATAATACGAAATTACCCCTGTACATCCATGCACCGGCCACATTACATTGGACAGACCCAATAGAAGAATAAGTACCCGCCTAGGATGAACACAAAAATGCAGAAAAAAAGCTGGTAACACACCTCCTCACTAGTCTAACACATGAAAACCAACAGGTCACAACATCCAACTTCAAATGGCACTAAAAACCCTACCACTATTTGAAAAACCCCGAACGCCAAGAATCATCAGAGAAAGCCGATACAGATTTGAAAAAAAAGACCTGAAAGCATGAATATAGAAGAGATTGATTCCAACCAGACTGTCAATCATTTGGAAGCCTGCACTCTCAAATAGAAAGATTCTCCACACCACAAGCCCAGGCAAACACCTGGGCCACAAACAGACCCTCTGTAGCTCCAACTCAAACAGCCCCCCCCCAGGCACCCAGGTGGAAACCCAGCTTGCTAAATGAAGAGCATCCATCCTTCAGCACGGAGCCAAGCTGCACTGGAAAGCCTCCCAACACAGAAGAACAGAGGGTGCCAGCCAATCAAAGCCACAAAACCAACAGAAGAAACCAGAAAACACCAATCAATCAAACTCCAAGTCCAAGAACACAGACCCAGATTCATAAGCCAAATCATTGAATGGACCAGCCTCTCAAATTTGAAACAGGAAACTGTGAGACACACTCCCATACAGAATGCCTGCAGGATGGCAGATGCAGATCTGCTTGAAACGTTGCTACAAACTTATAACAGAACACAATGACGTGGCATAATACCCGAAGGAAGCTAAAAGCAGCACACACACACACACCAACACACACACAACCACAGCACACACACACACCAACACACACACACACAACATAATCAAATATATATATATAATATATATATTATATATAATATATTATATATATTATATATTTAACAAACTCTACAATGACGTGGGATAATTAACCCGAAGGAATGCTAAACAGCACACATGTAAGTAACCCGCGAAAGCTTAAAAAAATAAAAAAACAAAATAATATTATATATATATATTATATATATATATATACACACATATATAATTATCCTACTACATCTTCTCTCTCTCTCTCCATCATCCATCCACCCCACCCCATTGCACATCGTACATCAGAAGTCTAGTAAAGAATGATTCCTAAGATTTACTGAGAGAAAGAGATGGTGAACCATGTAAATTGGTCTCTTCAAACCTCTATCTTTTAATGGGAAAAAATAACCCAAGAAAACTGAAATTATTAAGAAAACTAAACAATTTGATAAAAAGCAATTGATAGCAACAAAACAACAATCTAGGTCTGTTCCAAAACTCCTAAGATTTATTTGGTGCAAAACCGAGTTGTAGAAATTTTATAGACTTTGAGAATAAATCATATTTCCAGCCCATCTGTGTTTGTGGATACACAAAGAAAGCAGCTTCCTGCAGCTATAACAGAGGAACTATCAGGGTATCATTACAAATCTGAGACATTTTTGCCATTTGTATATAGTTGTCAAGATTTTTTATCATGTGCCTTGGCTATATTTTATTTTATTTTATTTATTTTATTTTATTTTATTTTATTTTATTTTATTTTATTTTATTTTATTTTATTTTATTTTATTTTACAAGAAGCCAGAGTAACCTTGTTGTAAACACCAAGTAATCAGACAAAGACTTAAGTTCCTTTGGCATTGTTCCACTTAGGAAATAAACTTTTCATGAGCGATGGGAAGGAATCTCCCAAGTAAATAAACATTGCCACCAGCATCATCAAAAAAAAAGAAAGGGAATATTATAAAACAGGGCTGGGACAAACATAGTAAAATGAATTATGTCAACCAAAAGGGAAAGTAATCAGGATCTGAAAAGAGATGTTTATACAGGCAAACAGAAAGTTAACAAATGGTTTCTAGCTCTGCACTGATTGTTTCTGCCCCAGACGAGAGCTGAACAGGAACATCTGCAGAGAATAGAATCAATATAAATCCTTTTTTTTTTTTCATGGATATTTTTTTTCCTAAGCTTTGGCTTAAGATGCTGAATCCTTTGGTCTTTCCTCAGATGACCTCTGGANATCCTTTTTTTTTTTTCATGGATATTTTTTTTCCTAAGCTTTGGCTTAAGATGCTGAATCCTTTGGTCTTTCCTCAGATGACCTCTGGACTTTTTATTACCTTTATAGTTTCTCTTCTGACATCTTCCATTTTAATATTGTATTACCCAGTTGTTTTGTTAACATTTCTCAATCAACTTGATGGAAAAGGTTTGCTTACTTGTAAAAGCAGAGGCAAAATTCTCTTAAATTTGGGGTGGGATTTGGATTATATTACTAATTCAGGGTATCTGTCTTTCACTGGTCAAACATCTCTCTCCTGTGCAAACTTTCCACTTTCTAGTGAAGCCCTGGAGAAAGAATCAGTGAAGGAACTCTTTTCTAGGATTTCTTTCAATCAGGAAGTGTGGACAACCAGGAAGGCTGGCATGTGATAGAGAAATAGTATAACATAGCACAACAGTCCCTAACTTTCCCAGCTTGGCAGCCTGGCTCAGCACTGGGTGGTGTGTGGGACACATGTGCAGCTCCATTTGTGTGAGTGGTGCATGTGTATGCCCTCCACTTGCACAAATGAAGCTTTGCAAGTGAGCAGACAGTGCTCGAGCTTGTGTGTGAAGCTCTACTCACGCAAGCGGCAGGCCCTTGCACTTGCATGCAAAGCTCCACTCGCGCGAGCACAGGGTGTTGGAGCGGAGGGTGCTTGTGTTCGCACACAAAGCTCCAAAGCTTTGTGTGTGAGTGTGAATACCCTCCACTTGCCTGAGTGAAGTTTCACACACACACACACGCTTGCCTATTTCTCTCACAGCTCAGTTTCAAACAGGCTGTGGCCCACTAGAATTATAATTCTTTTATTGGCCACGTGTGATTGGACACACAAGGAATTTGTCTTGGTGCAAATGGTTTCTGTATACATAAAAGAAAAAAAATACATTCATCAAGAATCAAGAATCATCAGGTACAACATTTAATAACAGCCATACAGTACAATAAGCAATTAAATCATACTAGGAAACAGTCCATATAAATTGTTAAGGATACAAACAACAAAGTTACAGTCATACAGTCAAATCATACTAGGAAACGGGATGGGTGATAAAGAGTGATGAGAAGATTAATAGTAACAGTAGTGCAGACTTTGTAAATAGTTGGACAGTGTTGAGGGAATTATTTGTTTAGCAGAGTGATGGTGTTTGGGAAAAAACTGGGAAGGAGTTGAAACAGTTTATGGATGTGAGGGGTCTGTAGATGTTTTCACAGCCCTCTTTTTGACTCAATTGAAGGCAGGTTGGTAGTAATTGTTTTTTCTGCACTCCTAATTATCCTCTGAAGCTCTGTGGGGTTGGGGACCCATGATATAGCACCCCTTTCAGACGTGCCAAGGCACTTCTGGTTTGAAAGGAGCTGGTGACATCACCATTGCCTGGGAGAGACCCAGTTGGGGGCTCCTTTCATGTCCCCAGCAGGAGCTGGAGTGAAGGATGGGAGTTCAACCCTGCCCCATGGCAGTACTTGCTTGCTAACTTCCAGCTCAGCACCCTAACCACACAAGTCACTGTGCTCCTTTGTGATAAAGAAATATTTAACAAAAAATCCTTGCAGCTATAAAGTAAAAGAAAAAATACTTCTATAGGGCCTTGATCACGAGATATAAAAGCACAAATCTTTTCTGCAGAAAATTTTTTCTGGCATGGGTCCAGGAAATCTGAGGAACCATCTTGCCTTATGGGATTAGCCCATCCCATTTGTTCTGACAGAAAGGGCCTACCACCCACCCCACCTACTGTAGACCCCANCTGAGGAACCATCTTGCCTTATGGGATTAGCCCATCCCACTTGTTCTGACAGAAAGGGCCTACCACCCACCCCACCTACTGTAGACCCCATCGGCCAAGGAATTTTGGCTAGCAGGACCTAGAGAAGAGCCTTTTCTGGTGTGGCCCTCACCCTCTGGAATATCTTGTCACCGGAGGTGAGATTTGCCCTCACCCTTCTGGTCTTTAGGAAGAGCCTTACAGCCTGGCTCTCTTAGTTGGTGTGAGGCCCTGATGTAGAAATTGTAGCCTGGAAGTGGTTGGTGCAGGGACAGAGAAGGCACCATTTAATCTTTTGTGAATTTTAATCTGTTTTTATATTGATAATGGCTTTTATATCTCCATTTTTGTGATATTTTACAAGCTGCCCCAAATAGCAAGGTGGGTTGTATATTAATTTACATAACAAACCAAACAAATAAATATCTAGAGGCTCAGAGGATAAAATTTCAATATATGGCATCATGTATTCCTCAAAATATCATAAATGCTGTCAAAAAGGTTATATTAATGGCATAATAGCACAAAAAGGCTCATCCATGNCCTCAAAATATCATAAATGCTGTCAAAAAGGTTACATTAATGGCATAATAGCACAAAAAGGCTCATCCATGCCGAATCAAACCAATTCACTGAACTTGCGGTTCAGCATGGTGACATAACAATGATTTCCCCAATTCTTGAGCAGCAGTTTATAATCACCCCAAAGTAATGACTTCCATTGTGTTAATGGGGGCCGTTTCCCCAATAGCAGCTCAACAGAATGGCATCTTTTCTAGATTCTTAGACTTTTGACAGTTCTGATGTAAGGACAGTTGTGTCATGAACCCAGAAAAGCACTTACTTCCCCTCTCTGAGGGTATTGCAGTCCTGATTAAAGAAAATATTTCCCCATTATGTTGAAAACAGGAAATAGTAACCTGATTTGCTCTATAAGTGCAGATTTTTTTGTTTCAAAGCCTGCTTAGTAAATTAACAGGAAACAGGAATCTTCATTTGACTTCAGGTAGACCTCAAATACTAAGAAAGAGTATGAAAGGAGAAACTGATTGTAATATTGGAAAAAATCTTGCAAGTACAACACCCTTCTCAGGTGGCCTTCCTCCTTCTGATGAAATATTGGCAGGATTATAGTGCTCACCACCTTGTTAAACAAACTGCATGCACTGCTGAACGACTTTTACTATTCAGAAGCTTCTCCTAATGCTGATCTTTGGTAAATTGATTCTAATCTTTCCCTTTGGGGGGAAAAAAAGGAACTTGTAATTTAAATTACAGCTTGATTGCTCATTACTTGCAAGAGTAATTCAAGGGTAATTCAAAGCATGAAGAAATGAGCAGATTGCCTTCTCTATTTCTCTTCATCTTCCCAAATTATTATTAATTATTAGCTCTTAAGTGGCAAAATATAGAATTGTATGAGAAATACATGCCATGCATGTATTTTGGTTCAATTTTCTACCATGTATTATCAAAATAGTGCATCTATTTTTACCGAATACAATATTTGTGATATTTTGTATTTAGGATTTTGTATTCGTCCTTGCAAGCATTGTTGTTTCACAATGCCAATTGGTATATACAGATAACTAATCATTATGGTTAGTTTGGTGTCTTGTGGTTATGCCAACCTATTCCTCTCTCCAACCTTTTCAAGGTGCCAGTGAGTTACAGTGTATGAACTCTTCATACCAATACTCCTTGACTCATGACTGCAATTGGTACCAGAATTTCAGCTGTAAGTTGCGACAGTCATTATGTCCAGGCACGCACCCAATTTTATGACTGTTTTTGTGACAGTTGTAAAGTTAATCACACAGTTTTTAGTCCAAATCCATGTGGTCATGTGCACTTTAGCTTCTTCATTTCCTATTATTTTTTTCTATTTTGTGGTTCCACCAGTTCTTGCTTGCAGGCAAGTGGTTCTGTTTTATGAATTATGTTTAATTTAATTGTAAATTTGGTTGTGTTGGATAAAAGCTAAATTAATTCACTCCCTTAACCTTTCTCAGGTTCATAATTGCTACCCTTAATTTTTCTCTAAAGTCCTAGCAGATTTCTATGAGTAGCCAAATATAAAACTGATGCACCTTTGGGACATGATTAGAGTATTGGACTTTGTGCAGGAAAGGAATAGTTCAAATTCCTGTTCAGTAGGGAGAATTGTTATACCTAAGATTTCTAGAACCTAAATGCCTTTCAAAAATTGAAACAAGACAAGTATATATTTCAGTCCAATTTATAATTCAGAGCAGCTTTCCTGAAGTTGATGGACTCCAGAGGTGTTGGTCTTCAGCTCTCAGGCCTGGGCATTTTGCTATCCATGCAAAGAGCTTGTTCAACATACCCAGAGGAGAATAAAAGGTAAAGGTTCCCCTTGCACATATGTGCTAGTCATTTCCAGCTCTAGGGGGCAGTGTTCAACTCCGTTACAAACCTGAAGAGCCAGTGCTGTCTGAAGACCTCTCTGTGGTCATGTAGCCGGCATGACTAAATGCCGGAAGGCTCACGGAATACTGTTACCTTCCCACCAAAGTGATCCCTATTCTTCTACTTGCTTTTTTTACGTGCTTTAAAACTACTAGGTTGGCAGTAAGTAACGGGAGCTCACTCTGTTATGCGGCGCTAGGGATTTGAACCGCTGAATTGCCAACCATTCTGATTGACAAGCTCAGCGTCTTAGCATGATCAAAGCTGTTTTAGAAGCATTTACTCACCTGCTGTGCTCCAGTTTCAGGATCAGTCATGGCAACCACAGAAAAATCCCCAAATCTTTCTCCAGAGGCATCAATAGATACTGGCCCTGCAATGCCTGAAGAACAATATATATACATATGTATTATGTGTGTGTGTGTGTGTGTTTTAAGTTGAAAACACTGAATGTTTCCAGGAAAAATAAAAAAGAGGGCAAAATTTTTACAGACTGATATGATAAGGTATTCTAGCAGCTTTCTGATGGCATTCCAAGAGACTGCAATTGTGCCCACATTCTTAGAATACGTAACATTTCCTTCTCAAGAGGATAAATTATTTCATCTTATTAGTAGAAATGAAAGTAACCAAGTCTTTTTTGACACTCCCTAATAGAAACTGGCTCCTTTGCCCTTAAAACCCTTGCCCCTGGGTTAAAAGAACCAAGAAGTAAATGGCTTTGAATAGCTTACACAGAGGGATCGTATTGGAAAGCAAATGTACTCGTTGAATTTTGGAATTCTTTGTTGTCTTACTAACCATTTAAAAAAATATATACATGAAAGCTCTACAAAATTATGTTAGAAATTAATTTACAATGCAAAGTCTTGATCTGAAAAATCTAATTTCTCATAGAATGCTCACTGTTGCTTACTTGAAGTCAAATCAATTTTAAGGATCCCTATCTATAGAACTAGAGACCCAATTTGGGATAATAGTTAATGCACCAGGCTGGAAACCCAGGGGCTCAGGAGTTCTAGTCCCACCTTAAACATGAAACCAGGACACACTCTCAACCCTAGGATGGAGGCAATGGCAAAACACTTCTGAAAAACGTTGCTAAGAAAATTCCAGGGACTAATCCAGCCAGTCACCAGGTATTTACACTGACTTGAAGGCACATAATAAATAAATAAATTTAAAAAAAAATCTGGTAGATATAACAGGAAATAGTCTTTTCTCTCTTCTTTCCTTGCAGAAACTCTGTCAAGAAATAGGTAAAGTGATAGCAAATATCCAGAAACATTTGACTAGACAGCTTCCTCTTTCTCCCACAACCCAATCTTCCATACTAGTTGCAAGGGGGGGGGGGCTGCTGGGGGTTCAGGAGAATCCCTAGCTAAGATTCTGTGCAGTTCGAAGAACCCCCAAATCCCACTCCTGGCTGGCCCCACCAATCCTGCCCCTCCCCGGAGTCCCCACGTGGTCCATTTTGGATGCAGGTAAGTACAGGGCACACATGGAGGTTTGGGGAGGTTTGGGGAGGGTGAAAAACAGGTCTTCCTGAAAGCCTCCTTCCAGAGAGCCTCTGGAGCCTGGGGAGTCCATTTTCACCCTCCTGGAGGCTCAAGGAAAACCTCTGGAGCACGGGGAGATGTGCCCCCCCCGCCGTGGTGCAAGAGGCTGACTGCCACACCCACCCAGCAAAGGGGCAGAGAACCCGTTGCTAACATTTTTGAAGCCCACCCCAAACTAGTTGGACTAATACCACTGGTTGTATCCCTAACTGATTCCTAAAGTAGTACATATGCTAGTGAGGTGTCCCTCTATTGCAGTTTTCAGTGAAATCAATGATCTGCTGTATGCTATATAATCTTTGTAAAGTGAGGCACTGAATTAGTTTAACTTGTTTATGAAGAAAATATATGCAAGTTTTGGGCTTAACTTATAACCTGATATTTACCAGATATCATCATACTAAAATGCCTCTTAATTCCTTGCTGAGGATTATGAGTGTTCCAAGCATATCCAGAAGATGCCAGAATGAGGAATGTTGAGTTAAAGATTGAGAAGAGATATTTTCTTTTCTCTTCCAGAAAAAAGACAGACAGATTAGTCTATGCCAAACTTCTATGTGCTTAATTGTATATACATTCTGCTCTTCTTTGCATGTAAAAAAGAAAATTCATTTTCATGGACCATTTCTCCCAAAATACATATTTCTTTGCATAACTTGGGTTCCAAAAAGCTCATTATCCAATTTTGAGAGGAGCACAGTCTACATAATTGCTCATCCAGGAAATGTGGAATAGGAAGTTCATTTCAAAATGCATACCAGATGAAATGATATTTCACTGCAATTCTACTGTCAATCTAATATTTCCCTTCTACTAAAGCATTTCCTTTAATGCTCTTTTCCTCAAGAAAAAGTAGCAGCCGCTGAGAAAATGGCTGATGATGTTTTTCAAAGCCATTCCAGTTTCTGAACTCATTGTTGGGTTCTTATCTAAAGGAAACATTTCCGTTTCTTTAAGTACTTCTAACGAAAAGCTTGATAATTTTGCCCAGCACATAATGACGGGTGAATTTGACAAGGGCTGCTGGTCTTACCAGGAATGTCCTGCTTATTTTATAAAATAAAATGTGGATGTCCACATTAAGGTTTGTGTACATGTAGGACTTAAAAGATGGTTTTTTAAATAATCAGGCACAAACACTAGAAATGAAAAAAATGGAAGCCTTACTTTCCAAATGTACAATGAAATTTTTGAAGCCTAATACAAAAAAAGTAACACTGCAGCTAAAGAGGTAAATAGGCAATGAACATCTGAGTATTTTTTTTTAAAATCAAACCTAGCTTTTAAGTTTAAAAAACTAAATTAAAAAAGGAACAAATGTAATGAGGTGAGCTAATAAACAAACAGGAAAACAGTTGAAAAACAGGACAAAACTTGAAAGGGGGAATCCAGAGTTTCTAAATCACTGTAATAAGGACATATTGCTGCTTGCCACTGGTATTTTATATTGGTTCTATTAACATGGATACAACAGGGAGCTATGCAATACTTTTAAAATATTTAAAAGCTGCACTGTCTGTGCAGTTCTCTACATATTGTGATTAAATTCAATATACTCCACTCTTTTTATTATACCATACAATCATATGTAGGAGACAGCATTTCAGGTAGAACAGTGGGGACAAAAGGTAGAAGGTTGAGGGGTGAAGGTTATTTAAATCAGTGCTTTTCAAACCGGGCAAGTTGAAGATTTGTGGACTTCAACACCCAGAATTCCCCAGCCAGCATGAAGTCAGCACATCTTCAAGTTCCCAAGTTTGAAAAACATTGATTAAAACAAAGCATTCAGAGATCCTTATGCTTTATTCTTTAAAGTGCTCTGTTTTAACTCTCTCAGAGTTTTGGTTGTTTCGATTGCCAATTCAAAGGGTTGGTTTCAATCTGTGTAATCCAACGGAGTGTTTTCTTCTCATAGAAATTTCCTTCCATAGAAACCAATTGTTGTCTTAAGGTTATCTAGAATTTCTCCTCTGATAACCACTTCAGTCTGACCTCTTTTGTTCTCTCCATAAGCCCCGTGACTTTGTTGGTACTTGAAGCTCCTGAACTGATTGTTTAAGCTCCTGCGCTGGTCCTGTACTTTATGCTGCTAACATAAGATTTTGCATGACACAAATGTTTTAAAAATAGTGAACAAAAATCAATCAATTAACCAACCAATCACAAAATCTTCTTTCATAATGTTAGCAGAAACAATTGGCTTTCCATTTCAATTATCTAGAAGGGTTGATCAACAAAACGCAAGTATCATAATCTCTATTATGAAGAAACAAGGATAAAAAGTGGCAGCTTTTACTAAAACAAAACTATTTATAAAAAAGCATGGAATATGTGACTTGGTGTACCTTCGTATGTCCTGTTCCATGACTGATGAACAATCTTATCTCCATCTTTCTTTGTGAAGCCATTCTTCAGAACTTCCCGTAAAGCCAGAACATAGAGAACCAAGGCATCATGGAAACCTTCAACAAACATGTTCACCTAAAAGTAAAACAACATTTTGTTGGTGATTTGGCCTGTAAGTTCAGCAAAATCATAATTTTATGCATCTTCACAGACATCCCTAGAAGTAGCAAGGGGGGCAAATGATAATATGCATGTTATGAGATCAGCCTGAAATGACATGACCTGTGTACTTGTATAGATACCCCAAAATTTGCATGATGGCATTTATTTATTTATTTGTTCATTTATTCATATGTTCGTTCGTTTAAGTTTATTAGCTGTCCAACTCCAGTGGATGGTACATGCAGGTCAAAAAGACATAAAAGCAGCTAAAATATTAAATCAACAACAGCTTGGATTAAAATATTTGAATTCAGGGGCTTCCGGTTTGAGCTTCTTCGGTGACAGACCGAAACCTCGTCTGTCCAAGGCTTTGATCCGTGCTCGCCGCTGGAGCGCCCCGAGCCAGCTGGTTTCAGGGCTAAGCCACCCCGTAGAGGTGGTGAAGAGGGGAGAGACTGCCTGCAGAGTTGAGGAGAGCCGCATCTCTCCTCCCCAGCTGGCCATTACTCCCTTTCCTGAAGGCGGTTGCCGCGGTTGGTCCACCTCGTTGGGAACCACAGTCATTCGAGCGCCCGCCCGGCCCGCCCCCCCTCCCACCACCCGCCGCCCCCCCACCCCCGCCCCGCCTCCGCCCTCCCCGCCCTTCGCCCCACACCCTCAGGGCCGCCCCCGGAGCTCCGCGACGACACCGCCCCAGCCGTACCCAACCATCAGCACGGCCTGGTTAAGCGACCCTGCTATCCCCACCTCCGCCCTTGCCGACTGGTAGTGAGTCGACCCGCCCACACCCCCCCACCCCCTTCTTACCCCCCCCCCGCGACAGCACGCCGCCCGCCCACGCCCACCCCCCCTCACCATCTCGCCCATCGCCCCCCACGCCCACCCAGTACCCCAGGTGCAAGTCCCCATCCCATCCCCTCCCCCACCCTCCCCGCCCCGCCATCTTTAGCTCGATAGGCCTCACCCTCGCCAGACAATGGTCCCAAACACAAAGAAGAACTCGTAGCCAGCACAACCGACACTGTGGCAGCGAGGAAGATCAGAACAGAGGAAAGTTCTTGGTATGCACCGGGTCCAAACAGCCACAAGCACACAAATTTGGCCGCTACCCTGAGGAATTTAAGCTCTAACAACACTTGTGTCCCCAAAGAAGATTTCGAAGCTCGCGACGGATGAGAGAGAAAGGAATCAAGGTATTATTTTAGCGATTTCTTTTTTCTTCCCTTCCTTAATACTCCCGACACGCTCCTAGCCCCACGACCGAAACCTTAAGCACAGAAAATTGCCAAGAACACAACACAACACAAACCTTTCACATTAATGCTGGCTCACTCTAAGCAACTGAAATAAAAGTCAAAGGGATACCCATCACAACCTACTATCCTCTGGACCACCTTAAAACATTTTTTAACACAGCTGCGAAAGCGAGAAAAAAACGAATACTGCAACGCGGCCACGACTCTGCAGAAAACATGGAGCGAGACTGCCTGGAATTCAAGGGCAATGGAACTCGCTAATTAAGAAGCAGCAACCAGTGAACATTTACACCAAGATCTCCCTCACACGATATATTCTTTCCAAACACTGGACACCACTCTGGCAAACATCAAGAAACCCCACGGACAGCAGGAAAGTGGACGAAAAAGAAGTGTCAATAGAAAGCCGGAGGCTTGGATTCCATTCTGCCGCATCTCCAACTCTCGCGTGCATCTCTTCCTCGTTTTCTCTGCATCCTCGGATCGCCACTAAAACTCCACACCTAGGGTGGTTCGGCTTTTAACCACACCCCACTCCCGCCCTTCTTATACGAAAATTGCGCCATCATCACTTCTCCCTCGTTACGCAAGCTACACTATGCCTCGCAAATACATGGAACTTTCCACAACACATGGAGAACAGACTCGGCACCAAGAAACGGCCGGAGACTCGCCAGCTTGACGATTCCTTCCCCATCGCGTGTACCCCCCACCCCCCCCCTCCCTCACTTTGGTCCTACCACCCCTCCCGTCGCTCCTTCAATCTCACTGAGACAAATGGAGACCCTCTCCGACCCTATAAGAAACCGCCACAACGCAAACAGTTACACGAACAAGAAGACTCCCGGGACACCAAAGAAGACAGCATCTTCTAAGTGATCACCATATTTTCAAGTGCGGCGCGCGCGCAACTCCACAGCCAACAAGCCGGACGCCAACCAGAGCAATCGAACCAAGCCGCCTCCCCCTTACACGACTAAAACACCAAACACAAAAAGAAGAAGGACAATTTGAAACGATACCCAGCTACACCCTCGATACTCCTCACGACACACCGCCCACCCACAGCACGGAGGGGGCCCACACCAGAACGAGCAACAACCAGAAGGTTGATAACAAGTACGCAAGCACCCGAACCAACACACACACACCCACGACACACTGTAGCCCCCACCACACACGCACAACACGCGCCCCTATACCAGCGACCCCATTAGACCGTAACCATCTCACAGTTCTGTTTACGAGCATCACACTGGGTGACAAATATTCAAACTTGTCAGAGAACCGGGACTTCCTCGCAAAGCTACACTAACGATCGCACTTGTTAACTATTATACTACAACTCAGCAAATACCATTATACAGCAAGCATATGATGAGCGCATCACACATTATTCTATTGTACCGTGTGGGATGATTTCGTTTAAACTAATACAATCGCAAATTAACTCTAATGACTCTGACGCAAGAGCATCTACACCAACGCAACAGTTTCTCCTAAATCCTATTCCGCGCTAATGATATTATACCAACACTAGTAAGTAAGCAAAGCCATATGGAAACCAACAGAACTTACCGCATCCGGCAAAGTCTCTAATCAGGTTGGTCCATCCCAAGGGAAGTGATATGATGTTCAGTTGAAAAGAAAGTTAAAGATGTTTACAATTTTAACGGCATATTAATCATAGAATTGAATTGGAATGGAATGTGGCTGTTTTATTTTACAGATATATATATACTATATATAGTATATATTATATATATATATCTATATATATTATACTATAGTACTATAACTATTTTCATTTTTTCTTTTTAAGATGATAGTGTCTATTTTAAAGGAATAGTACCAAGCAGAATCCGATGGAAGTTATGTACTAGGCCTGGTCCACTGGCCGACGGAACGCAACAACGTATGGCATAAAAAGGACACAACAGAGTAAGTGGATTGAGCAAAATTTCAGGGGTGGCTCCATTCTGGTTGTCATCTCGCTCAAAAAGTGGTGAAAATTTGCAATTAAGAATCAGAATGCGCGACAAAAGGAATGGAAATAGAACGGACATGGGTAGGTTATCGTAGCGGGGGATGTTAAACAGATGTTCATAAGGAGCCTAGCGGATTGGAGAGGGAAGAACACCACAGTCCGCAAGGGGTTTTACACGGCGGGGATTATGTTCGAGAAGCGGACCGCTAGCGGAGGAAGCGGATGCCATTCACATACACCGGTTAAAGGGAAAGAAAGGGGAGACCGCGGCGGGATCGGTATAGATCGGATGCAAACCGTTCACAAGACTATTCGCATCCTTTTCTTATTTTCCATGACGCCACTTAACGCTCGTGTGACGTTACGTGTACCTTTTGTTCCTTCCCTCTTATCCGCGTTTTTCAGCTCAGCGGATGGTGGAAGTTGGTGCGGAGGATGCCAGGAGGATGAAGAGGATGTTTAAACGAAATGATAAACGGATAACGAATAAGAAGGAACACTGTGTGTAGGGTTAGCTACATAATGGCCTCAGCGGATTTGTTGACATCTGATAACAGAGGAAAGGTTTATCCATTCACAGACGATTTTGTGCGAGCTTCGAAAACTATCTTAGTGCGGGATGAGAAAATTCGCAGTGTGGAACAGACTGCTCGAGACAGATAGAGCGTAATGAAAACACGTATGGCAGTGAGTACAACACCGGATGTAGCAATTTTATTCCAACTTGATGGGCAAGAGCTTTTTTTAACATTTACATCCTCTTTGCATCCGTAAGTGCAGTGGGACAGGGCCTTTTATAATTGAACGTGCTTATCAATCTTAAAGCTGTAATTGAAGCTTAAATAAGAGTATTTTGAATGGATAAATTTAAAGGGTTATATATAGGTGTCATACTCTTAAATTGTGAACTACTAGGGGAAAAATTAGCTTAATAGACAAAAGATAATATGAAATTGTAACCAGAAGACAGCTATAACTAGTAATGTTTGATTGAAAAATTGAGATGAAATAATAAAGCACAAAGTTGAACAAAATTAAAAGAGGGCGAAAACTATCTAGAAAATATTGAAAATGGTAATAAGAGAAGATATGGAATAGAATATAAAAATGAGCATGAAATTGAGTTTTGTGTCTGTATGAAGAAGTGATAACCTGGGACTTCATGCTATTTTCAAAAAAAAATGTTTTATTTGTATTTTGTCTTTGTGAAAACCCAAATAATTTTTTTTTAAAAAAAGAAGTTTGAATTCAGCAGCAGATACTGGTTGTTAAACAGAACCCATGAATAGGAAATTACGATCCTGCTGATCGTCCTCAACAATAAACCAACATAGCTACTCAGTTTATACGAAAGGGGAATATATATTTTTGTCAGCAAAGTCATACAAAATTTAATATGGCAGAAGCTATGGTCTGACCTAGAACAGACAGGACAATCTAAGATGTTTCCTTTCTCTTTTTCTATAATTACTCTTTATATGCACTGTATATACCTAATCCACCAACTCACTGTATCCCTTTTCTTGTTAAAGATCTGAGAAAATGCTATTCAAGTACTCTGTCATTGCCCATGACTCAGAAATAACAAATATTTATTAAACTGTTTTAAACAGGTTTTACCATAAACAGAAGTCCCTAGGCTTTTGTAAGTGGAGAAGAGAGAAGTGTTTTTGTTCTGAGTTTGGTTGGCTTCCACTAGTTCTCTACCCTCCTACAGATGCTAGAAACCTATTCTTGGCATAACTATATTGGCAGGATTTTGAATAGCAGAACAATTCCATCCTATAGCTTATTTTCTAAAGACTGCCCTGTGTGCACACATGTATCTCCACATTTTGTGGCTCTTTCAGTCAATGGAATGAGCTAAATGAAATGTCCCTTTCCAATACAAGTGCAAAAAAGCATCTAAATAGCCTAGTGTTTTTGAGAAATCCCGCCAATGCTGTGCTACAAGGAATCCAGCTGTGTAGCTGCTTTCCCTGGGTTGCAATGCTTTGTCCTGTTTGCTGGCCATCTGTAGATTCAGAGAGAATGGGAGCAGCCAGTTTATATGAATAGGCTTGTCTTCTATGCCAAACTGGTGGGTACCCTTTTCACTTCCACTTGCTTTTTTACAGAATTCTTTTTTGCCCCTCTTTTCAAATTTTGGAGCAACCCCAAGAGAGAGAGAAAGTTGCATTAAAAAAAAAAGCTAATTGCTGTATTCTTTGGGCAATTAAAAAGAAGAAAGGCTAATGAGACTGACTTCCCTGAGCAACAGAAATAAAAGCATGCATGCATGCTGCATAGTTCATATATCTGAATAGGAGGAAAAGAAAACTGAATGGCTTGGGTGGACAAAGGAACACATTAACGGGAGCTTTATAATTTCACCCACATTAATTCCAGAAACCAGTCTCTTGAGTTTGTTATAATATGAATGCAGCAAAGTTGAACAAATGATTAACAAGTGATTTATAAATTAAGGCAGAAGATTTCTTAAGTAGAGGAAATGTCCAGAGTTCTACTCAACCTAGGCAACACCAGTTTATGATTTTAAAACATTTAGGAATAGACTTTGGGCTCATCTGCAAAGTGTGCTTACTGTAGTGATTTTTTTCCCCAGCTACTTCTTCTTTTTTAATACCTGAAAGAGGTTAGCCTACCAATGATCTGCACAATGTAAAGTCTTGAAATTGACTAACCCATCCGTGATGTAATTGAAAGATTTTATAGTCTGCACGTAGAGCTTCATAGGGAAGACCTGGCTCCTTACTTCTTTTTAACAGCAATTTCTTTTCAGGAGATCACCAGAGGTTGCCAACCTTTTGGACCTCAGGGACCATCAAACTCATAATTTTAAATCCCGGGGACTGTTAATATAAATTTTGATTGACAGTAGCTTGCTGACATTGGTGGGAGAGAGAGAGACAGAGATCTGATCTAACTTCTCTCTCTTCCTCGCTCTCTCTCTCACACACACATACAAACACACAGAGGCAGGGGTGGGATTCAAAGTTCTTGGGCGTGGCCTAATTTTTGGGTATGGCTTGGTGGTCATGTGACTGGCTGGGCATGGCTTGTATGCAAATATTATAAATATTTATGTAAATATTGAATTTTTTATTTTAAAAAGAGGAACTTTTACCCAAAATCAGGCAAAGCAGGCAGATAGATTGAGTTGCTCATAGAATCACACTTAGAGATCTGTGTTTCTGCCANGATTGAGTTGCTCATAGAATCACACTTAGAGATCTGTGTTTCTGCCACTGGCCAGTTGAGTCTGTACAGCTTCAGTCCTAAGGAAGGTTCGGCTCTGCTTAAAAGCAAACCTGAAGATCTAAAGATTAGCTAGAAAGCAAGAAATCCAACAGTTTCCTGCTTTCTAGCTAATCTAAAACTCCCAGCACAGCAGAACAATTGATGGTCAGAAAAAGGAAAAATAGCAACTTAGCAGGCAAATTTGCTAGGTGAGGAGTGAGTGGGTGGGGAGGGTTCCTGTGGGCCATGTGGGCGGCGCAGCCTTGTGTTCCCGCAAAGCCTGTATTAGTTGCTTTGGGGGGGTGCTCTGGGGGGGTTGACTTTTCTCTGCAGACTACCAACATTTTCCTGCAAACCACGAGTGGGCCATGGCCTGCCGATTGGCGACCACTTCACTCCACTCTGGCCCTCTATGGTTTCAACACACTATGTAACAATGTAAGAGGCTTTGTTGTGGTGCATCTGAAGCTCACCTGATGGGGAATAGCATTTCCAGGACTGGCTCCTACCTTCATAGAATGTAACTTAGAACAGGAGTGTGGTAGCTCATGTAGTTAAGATGCTGGCTTGACAACCAACAAGTACACATTCAAGACCCGAATGATGAGCGAGCTCCCATCATTCGCTCCAGCTCCTGATCACCCAGCAATTTGAAAGCTGGAAACTGCGAGTAGTGAGATGGGTACCACTTTGGTGGGCAACTTAATGGGGGACATGAAAGAAACCCATAACTGGGAATCCCCTGGGCAATAGTGATGTCACCAGCTAATCCTTCAACCACAAGTGCCTTGGTACTTCCAATAAGAGAGCGAGTGACTTAGAATAGATACTGTAGGGATAAGCCCTTATAGTATAAAGTGTACAATTACACCAAAAGTGTAACAATGTCCTTATCTGCAATAAACGACTATTTTAGGGCTTTTCCATTTCCCAAACCTTCAGAAACAGTTGGGAGGTGATTGATAGCGGCCTTAAATTCTGCTAAAAACAAACATTACAAAGTTCCATACAAAAGGGGAAACAGAAATCTAACATTCATTCATTGATTCATTCATTTGATGTGGAGCCTACCTGATTTCAGTCACCTCTGGGTACCTTACTCATTAAAAATCTTGAACAAGAAAAAGACAATGAACATCGGGAATAACACAATGCCCCCAAAACCTCACAGGGACTCAGCAACCACTCTACCTCACTCCCCAGGCCTGAAGCAAAGCCAAGTTTTCAAGGATTTACAGAACACCCTCCATGGTGATAACTGTATGGATCTTACAATGCTGTTCAGCAGTGGAATCTTACCTATCCCACTACTGGTTTGGTGATCGCACACACATGCACGTGCAGCTTTCCACATGCCAGCTGAGGCCTGCAGCACCAATTAGCTGAGAGGATAAAGAAAAGTGCAGGGGTGGGTGGGAGGGCCGATCCTGCACTTTTCTCTTCTTTCTCCTTTCAACTGGCTTTTTCCCCGCCTCTCAGTTGATTGTCGGAGGCTTTTTTTACTACCAGTTAGGCCAAACCGGCAGAAATTTTTGCTACTGGTCCGGCTGAACCGGGCCGAACCAGTGGCATACCACCACTGCTGCTGTTCCAGAGGAAAGATGCTATGAGAGAGAGATTTCCTAGGTTTCAATAGATGACACTGATTAACTGAAGGGGCCTGGAGTGCATCCATCCTGATGAATATAGTGGGATGAGCAGAGATCCTCAGAGATAGGCAGACCTCAAATAACCAACCTCTGTGCCCTGAAATATGGTTTGCATTGAAGAAAAGATGGGTTTGAGTTTAATGCTTCTCTTTTCTTCTCTAGGCTGCTAACAGGGAACGCAAAGCAAAAAAGCAAGCAAGAGTTGTCCATAAGGTGAAGTCAAACAAGTTGAGATGGCCATAACAGTGAGATCTAAGCTTTAGATTTCAGAATGGAAGAGTGTCCTCACAGTCAAGGAAACATTCTCCTGAGAGTACCTAAAGCTCAAATATTTGAGAGACTAAAAAAAGAAAAGGCTAATTTTGAAAAAGTAGCCTTGCAAAAGTTTTAGCTTAGCAGCTAAGCAAAAAACAAACAAACAACAACAACACTTGAACTCTAATAACATTGTTGATTTTGGGGACTTATTGGCGTCTAATGCAACTCCTATTTGGCACCCATTCTTCATGTGGAAAGACTTCATAGTTAATCTTTAAGGACTAGATTAAATTTTAAAAAGGCAAATTCCATTAAGCGGAGAGAAGCTGCCAAAAAAAGGAAGGAAGGAAGGAAGGAAGGAAGGAAGGAAGGAAGGAAGGAAGGAAGGAAGGAAGGAAGGAAAGAAACAGAGCAACAATGTACATAGAATTTGTCCTCTTCCTTAGTTGCAAATCTTTTAAAAATTACTTAATAGGTAACTGGCTATTTATTAGGAAAATACTCACTGCACACCAATCTCTTAATGAATATTAATTCTTTTAGATTAATAATTAATTAATTCCCCAAGAAAAATGAGGAAATGATTTGGAAATATTATTATTATCAAATCAGACTGAGAAGCAAAAAAAACAGTAATGTAAGCAATTTCATGGAGGAGAGGTATAAAAAAAGCATTATGTAAGCAATTTCATCCCCTCAATAGGAGGCAGCACAACCCACTGATCACTTTTCAAAGTTGGATAGAGCAACTTGAATTTATTTTTTTTTTCAAAAGAACAGCAAACTTTTTATCACTGACAAACAAGATTTTTGGCTGAAGTCCTCTGGAGCAAGAAAGAAGAGACTGCCAAATAGAAGAGTCAAGTTCAGAAGAGGAATTTCTTCAGGAATGTGGCATGAAAGGAATTAAATTGTCTGATTAGTTATTTGCCTGGTGCAGTTTACTTTTAAAAAAGACACCAATCAATTGTTGTGTCTACTTTCAGCTTTAAATAACTGTGTTTATCTACTTCAGCAGAAAAAAGTAGCAGGCCAGGTGCAAAAAGGAAGCACCTTCCTTGACTTTTCTTAACTCTATTATAAAAGATGGAATTTCAGCAAATGTTGCTTGCACAAGAGTTATGCCCACTGCAATTCTTTCTTCCATACAACTATCAAGGGTTCTTTGGCTGCAATTCTAGGATGTACATCACTGCTGTTCATTAAAACATTCATCATTTTGCTAAAAATGCAAGTCAATTTCAACTTTTACTTTCAGTAAGTCAAGATGTGCTCCTTTTTTTTTCATTATCAGATAAAAGAAATAAATGAGTCCATCTTCGAGCTATGTTAAATCTGAACAAGGATCATGGAAAGCAACAGGGATGGAAAGAAAACATCTGCCAAGACATCACTGCTGTCTATCCAGAATTCCTCTAGCAACAATTGATGTTTGATCAAATATTCTCAATAGTCAAGAATTTGGGGCATTCATTTGTTGCAAAAGTTTTTTTTTTTAAAAAAAGATCAGAGAATTGTGCCGATTATGAAAGAGACCTTGTCCTGCTTCCTTGAACAAACACAACCAAGTGATCTCTGGACTCTGGGACACTTATGACCTGTGCTGCTATTGACTGTCTTTTAAAGCCAGTTGCTCTAGTAACTAATCCAAGCTAGACATCTACAAAGAAAGATTTCATCAGATTCCTTCCTTCCTTCCTTCCTTCCTTCCTTCCTTCCTTCCTTCCTTCCAGAACGCTTAATCGTATTTTTATTCGAATACATCTATTATTATGACATGATAGCAGTGTTCCAATATTTAAGAGGCCACAAGGAAAAGGGGTCTACCTATTTCTCCAAAGCACCTGAAGGCAGGACAAGAAGCGATGGATGGAAACTAATCAAGGAATGAAGCAATCTAGAACTAAGCAGAAATTTCCTGACAGTTAGAGCAATCAATTAATAAGTGGAATGATTTGCCTCCAGAAGTTGAGAATGCTCCAACACTGGAAATTTTAAAGAAGAGATTAGGCAACCATTTGTCTGAAATAGTATAGGGTTTCCTGTCTGAGCAGGGGGTTGGTCTAGAAGACCTCCAAGGTTCCTTCCAACTCTGTTATTCTATTATTATAGTGAGTCCATGCAACTTTTGAAAAGATTTACACCTGTACAGTACTTCTGACTTCTCTGGTCACATTTATAATTTATTTCTTCTTTTTCAACAGCTGTTATTGTTGGTTCTTTCTTTTATATCAAACGTACAAAAAAAACAAACATTGAAAGCATATGCTTGGTAGCATTAACATCCCTCTTGCACAGATGTGCATACAGCTAATCACCATCAGCTAAGGTGATCCAGAATCATCTCCAAATGCAAAGTGGAAAGATCCCAATAGAATGTGCCACTAAAATGTTGCACCATAACCAATTCAGAGACAAGACTTTTGAAAGTAATGGAATTGAGTAGCCACAGAAATATAATTTGTAAGTCAATAAATACCCTGCTACTAATCCTCTTCTCTATATATATCAGAGAGGGTGAGGGGGAGAGTTCGAATCCCTAACGCCACATAATGGAGTGAGCTCTCGTTACTTGTCCCAGCTTCTGCCAAGCTAGCAGTTCGAAAGCATGTGGGAAGGTAACAGCGTTCCATGTGCCTTCGATGTTTAGTCATGCCAGTCACATGACCATGGAGACGTCTTTGGACAGCGCTGGCTCTTCGGCTTAGAAATGGTGATGAGCACCACCTCCTAGAGCCGGAAATGACTAGCACGCAGGAGAACCTTTACCTTTATAGTAATAAAACAGGTGCAAGTAGATAGTAAGAGGTAACGTTATGTGGAATTCTGTTGGTGTTGTTGTGTAATTGTAGCAGTTTGATATTACAGAAGGGCTAAAGGATTACGAAGCTGCAGTTCCTTTTTATAAGATCCTTATTCTGTTATGTTATCCCATGCAACAAGAGACCACTTTTAGCTAGGCAGTAAAACCCTTCTCGCCATGAGCAAATACCAGCAAATTGTACAAGATACTTCAGATTGATAAAGGTTCTAAAGACAGTTTACTAAACAGCAGCAAGATTTTTCATTACATGCAAAGAAAACTACTTTCTTAAAACTTTATAAGAAAGATATTAAGAAGAAATGCTGTAAAAAGACTATTTCAGAGTTAGATTAAATTCTGAGTAAGTAATCATTTAGCTGATGAAATTCCAATAATACTCCTCTTTCCTAGCTCAATAAATCTTGTTAATGTGGCTCTGTGAGTTGGAAGAATTACTTTCAGTTGAAGAAGCTGCCAAAGTCTAACAAGAAATGTATGCCATTTCAAATTAAGCAGTCTGCGCTTATCTTTGCTGGCTGTTGCTGTCTATCTACCAAAGAGGGAATGACAGTGGGGACTTAACAAAAAGGGAATTTCTGAGTTGGGGGAATGATTTATAATAATATTTGCTGATTATAAAGTAGTTAAGGAATGTTCTTACATCCATGCCAAGGTGTGTGTCTTTCACACCTTTAGCAGGTTGAAACTCAGCTGCTGCCCCAGATGTGCATTTTGAAAACTGGGAGACAGAGGAAAAAAAAAAAGCCTTTAGGAAGCTGTATGACTGAGTAAAACAGTTCACATCCCTTTTTAAAGCATGGTTTAATGGCTGCCAATCTCTGCAGATAGCAGGAACACCATGGTGTTGAGTGAAGGGAAAAAACGGAGAACAGTTGCAAGCTCTTCCAAAACTGTCTTTGCATCCTGCAAATCTCTGAATGACATCTTCCTCTCCTGGAAACGTTTGGCTTGGGCCAAATGTCTGGCTTTACTACCCCTCCCCCATCAAAAAAGCTCCATATGGAAAATCAACATCAAAGAAAGCAAGCCCAAACAAGGCCTCCTAGTGATATTTAATTTCATGGGATTGGTTGTTGTTGTTTTTTAATTGAAGGACCACTCGGAACAGAAAAATCTGCATTTTCAAATAAATTAATCCAAGCACAAATGCAGTTACCGTTTTATGACAGAAGAGTTATGCATTAAGACACACTGAGGGAAATACCGTTTGTGATGTTAACAGCATCATTTCTGCGGTAATTTCAAGATGATCTGGCATTATCCATGTGTGTTGGTGAGCCTTATCTCATCTAAAGATCAGAAGCACTTCCTCTAGCAATTTATTTTCAAGATTTCCAGTGGGTGAGTTGAGGTTACTCTTGGAAATTCCATCTAAAGCGGTATTTCTCACCCCTAGCTGAGGAATTCTGGGAGTTGAAGGCCACATATTGGGTTGAAAAACACTGATCTACAAGGAGGAAGGGTTTTTTTCCCTTCAAGAGGCAACTGGACTTCCTTGTTTTTCTTTGAAGACATTTCGCTTCTCATCCAAGAAACTTCTTCAGTTCTGAGTGGATGGTGAGGAATGGAAGCATTTATACTCCTTGTAGTAAATGGGCATTTGCATTCTTGAGGGGGGGATAAAAGAACCTTTGGGACAACCATGACCTGAATGACTAAGAATCTCCATAGACAAGGCGGAAGCCTACAAACCTGTATCCAGATTTGTATGTACTGGCATGGGTAGATAAAATGGCTTGTCCAAGATCTTGGAGATGTGCTACTAAACTAAAATGACAAGCTACTGAATTAGATGAATCATAGGTAGTCCTTGACTTACATATGACAGACCTTCCTAGATCTATTTACAACTTGCATTCAGTAGTCATGTGCCTTTCCATCACATGACTGCACTTTGGATGCTTGGCAATTGGGCCACATGTATGAACATTTGCAGTGTCCCACAGATACATGACCACATTTTATGGCAGTTTTGCTGAAAATGGCGTTTACCTCAGATTTTTGGCAAAACTGAACTGCAGTGGTGCAGTGGTTATAGTGCAGTATTGCAGGCGACTTCTGCTACCTGCCGGCTGCCTGCAGTTTGATTCTCATGGGTCAAGGTTGACTCAGCTTTCCCTCCTTCTGAGGTCGGTAAAATGAGGACCCAGATTGTTGGGGGCAATAGTCTGACTCTGTAAATTGTTTAGAGAGGGCTGTGAAAGCACTGTCAAGTGGTATATATAAGTGCTATTGCTAAAACTAGCCTATGGCAAACCATTGGTTCATTTACAGACCACTACAAAAAAGATGGTTAAAATCACTTGATGACCTGATTTATGACTGGCATGAATTACAACCATGATGGGCAGGCTCCCAGGATTGTAACTCATAGGATACATGCAATTTCTTTCAGCAAATGATAATTCTGCCACTGAGAGTTGCATGCTGTGTCAGTAAACATACAAATAAAACAAAGTAAAAATAAAATCCACATGTAACATTAAAACAACAGAGTGGGAGGGTGATATTTAGTAAATGTTCAACAAAAAGAAAGCAAAAGAAAATATACTTTTAAGAATAGAATACTGTTCTGATTCTTACACTGCTATCATGATGAAAAACTGATAGAATTAGTCTGATTTCAATAAATGTATTAATATAATTGCATTACTAATTTTTAATATTATTTATGTTTCTATACTGCCCATCTCCTTCAATGATTTTTGCCATTTGCATTCTCCATATTTTATAGAAAATCCAAATCAATGTTTGAATTTAAGTAAACTACATCATTAAAATACTTAACATCTGTTTAAATCCAGCATATTTATATTATGGATCCCCAAAGGGCAAAAAAATATAGTCACAGAATGTACAAATACTCCATTATTAATTTGAAAGGCATGAATTATGTTTTGAATGAATAAATAACCAAGATGCAAGCACCCAAAACTTTATGTACATTAACTGTACATGTAGTTTTCTCTTGATGGGTTTTTAATTCCATTCTCCCCAATAGTTATGATCTCTAATACATATTTAAAGTTCTCCATAGTTCTAGGTTGGTTCTCTCCTTGATTAGTATAGAATCTCCTACTTGAGTAGGGTTTTAGGCTAGAAGACATCCAACATCGCTTCCAACCAGAGGAAGTTCAGCAGTTCTGACCAGTTCTGGAGAACCGATAGTGGAAATTTTGAATAGTTTGGAGAACCAGCAAATGCCACCTCTGACTGAAGATTTTACAGTATCCTTCTCCCTACCACACTCACCAAGCCATGCCCACAGAACAAACAAATTTGAATCCCAACACCGCTTCCAACGCTGTTATTCTGTTTTCCCTTTTCTAAAGCCAATCTTGAGATCAAGAGAGCATTTGGGGGCCTAGATTATCAAAAGAAGTTAGGCAAGAAAAACCAAAAGTACCCATATAGACTGGGTGAAACTAGGCTCAATAGCAGTAACTGTGAGAGGGTTGGAGTCCTTAGTGGACAATCAGCTAAATATGAGCCACCAGTGTGCAGCAGCAGCCAAAGAGCTACTGCAAATCCTCAGTTGCTTAACAGGTGATACGATTGGAGATCAAGTGAGGTATTATATCACTCTTTAAAGCCTTAGTAAGACCACACAAGAGTACTGCATCCAGGTTTGGTCACGCACACAATAAAAAAAGATGTTGAGATCTGGAAAGAGTGCAGAGAAGAGCAACCAGGATTAGGGCTGCTGGTAGACTGAAATCTAGGAAGAACGGTTACAGAAAACTGGGCATGGTTATGTCTAGCGAAGAGAAGAACAAGGGATGTACATGATAAGCAAATCTTCAATATTTAGGGGCCCTGCCCACCAGAGAGGCAGGGGTTCAAGCTTATTTTCCAAAGCAACCTGTAGGCAAGAATAATGGATGGAAACTGAACAAGGAGAGATTTTAACCTGGAAATAGAGGAACTTTCTGACAGTTGAGAAAAATCAACCCAATGGAACAGAAATTGCCCTCAGAAATTGTGGGAGTGTCATGCACTTGAGACCTTCAAGAAGAGATTGGACTGCCATTTTGTCATAAATGGTGTAAGGTCTCTCTGCTGTGGTGTGGGTGATTGGGACTACATGACCTATAAGGTCCCTTCCAACTCTGATTATCTGTTACTGACAAGAAAACCCAATGAGGAAGCCAGTAATACTAGTGTTACTAACTAATAGCAGTTAACAGAAGGTCATAAAAATGGGCAACTCATTTTAACACTTCTTGCTTGCACAGAAATTTTGGGCTCAATTGTTGGGTCATAGGTTTGAGAAATACCGTATAAACAGACAGAAGATCAAGGTTTTTTTAACTTCAATAAAATGCAACACAGCCCAATTTCGTGCTGTTTGGAAGTTAAAACCCACGCGCCTCTCCTAGACAAAATGAATATATTTTAGGATATACTAAAAAGGTGGAATATTTCCCCTAAAAGAGAAGTAGAAACTAAGAGAGGCAGAAACTCACCCCCCCCCCCCCGGTTAATGGCCCTTTAAGACCTGGGCCATTATATAACATACATAACAAAGATCTATCTCCTTTAGGCAGAGCCATTTCGTTGCCCTTCATTGCACCACCCACCAAGTTTCAACCAAGTTTAGCACCCAGACAACCTACAAAGCTAGCTATGACCTCTAACAGCAACCAATCAGGATACTCTTCCTGTGCCCCAGGAGGTTCAAAGCCAGAGAGGGTATAAAACCCAGGGACTCTCAGCATCCCTTCCCCTTTTCTTCGTCCAAGAGCTCCAAGGCATCATCTGTTCATCAATAAACCTTCTTTCCAAGCAACTTCCACGATTCCAGTGTCTGTTTTCCCCACTTGGAACTGAACCCAGAAGGATATTTCTTCCAACAGTGCAACCCCCATGCTGACTTCAAAAGTCTTTTGAAATGTCCAGGATAGGCATCTATTTCCTCCCCCATTGCTCTGCACAGAGGAGAGGAAGAAGGGAGGACAGATGATCAAGGGGTTACAGGAAAAAACACCCAAAGTGTTGTTAGAAGAACAGTTACAGGAATTGAGTATGTCTAGTCTCATGACAAAGGGAGACTTGACAATGGTGTTTCCAATATTTTAGAGGCTCCTACAAAGACAAAGGAATAAAATTATTTCCTCAAAGATAAGACAATGGTTGGAAACTAACCAAGGAGAGAAGCAGAACTAAGGAGAATTTTTCAAACGGTGATAGAAATTAACCAGTGGAATAGCTTGCCTTTAGAAGTTGTGGATGCTCCATCACTGAAAGTTTTCAAAAAGAGACTGGACAACCATTTGTCTGAAATGATATAGGGCTGTGATGGCGAACTTGTGCCACGCAGAGCCATTTGTGCTGGCACGAGAGCCATAGGCACACTTATCTCACTGCACACATGCGCGCGCCTCACTGCTGTTTTTTTTTTTTTTTNNNGGGTTTTTTTTTTTTTTTTGCTTGGTTTGAGGCCTTTTTCGGCCTCCCAGTAATTAATCCTGTAATACCGGAAGTGACAAAACGGGCCTATAATTCATCCTGAAAAGCCTTGCAGAGGCTTTTTCTATGCCTCTGGGAGGCCAAAAAAGGCCTCAAACCAGCTGAAAAATCAGCTGTGAGGTGTACAGCAGGTAAGGGGTGGGGGCTGATTGCACATGCATGCGCAGGGATCGTGGGGAGAGGAGACACACATTGCATTCTGGGTGCTGGCATGTGAGTGTGTGCGTGCTGGCAATTTTTGGCACAGGAGCCCAAAAAAGTTAGCCACCATTGGTATAGGGTCTCCTGCTCGAGTCAGGGGTTAGGCTAGAAGACCTTGGAGGGCCCTTCTCACTCTGTTATTCTGTGTTCTAAGATTGTGCATCTCCAGTGGGAAGAACCAGACAAATTTAGATTTACTCCTGTCTGTCTTTTTTTATGCAGATAACAATAGGCATTCCTCTTGCTTCTCATCAATAATAGTACTGTGCAGGATAAATGTGGAGCATATATCACTGAGACAAACAGCTTACAAACAAGGATGCAAATTCCCTTCTGAACAAACAGCAGTTCTTATTAGCAGCCCCCTTTCATTGAATCCTTTTGGTCAAACTGCTACATTCTTTTCAAAAGGATCAGACAACCATAAATGTCTGTAAAATCCTGGCAACAGTTGTCCTGCCAACTTACCAAACAACCAGTAAATTTAATTCTCCACTCCAAATTCTTTCTATTGTCTTGCTGATGAAACCTGAGTGGCCTCTTCATCAGATTTAGGACCAGCTACAAAGTCAATGAAAGGTAATTAAACTTTTGAGCTCCCCATTTCACTTCTCTTTCTCTAAAGCTGGCATAATAAAGAGACAAAGCTCATACCCTTCTATCAATAATAGTCAGCCCCTTCTCTGTAGAGAAGAGGAACATGGAAGCAATGGCTCACTTCCTTCACATCAGGCCTCATTGTTCTTCCTGATCAAAGAGATTTGGGTATGGAGAGGGAGAGGCATCTGAACTTTAGGCTGAATTCAATTCCTTATCCCTGTTCTTCCTTCTACTGCCACCAGATCAATCAGCATCTTATCCAGTCTTATCAGAAACATCCCCCACATATTTTTGAACGATCACATGGTAGTTTCATAAGCCATCAGTGGTGCACAGGGAAATCACTATGTCCATAGAGCTTTTTGATGTCTCTTGGTGTGTGCTATGTTTCCTGCCACAACTTTCTTTAAAAATTACTTAAAAGATAAATGAAAGAGTCTTTGGCATCATCTTAGTTACAAGAATAGCTCTCGATGACACAGGGCCTGCACAGAAATTATTCGTGTTTCTATTTTTACAAAATGAGATAGGAGGTTGGAGCCTAATGCTTGGTGTGGCTTAAAAAACAACACTTCAGTACAAAGTAAATGACTATAAAGTGAGATAAAGCAAACTATGTCTAAATTACAATACAGAGCATCATTTTCACATGTGATATATACCAGTGGTGGCTAACCTTTTTGGGCTCCCATGCTGAAAATTGTGCACTCATGTGCCAGCACCCAGAAGGCAGTGCACGTGGAGGGTGTGCCCTCTGCATATGTGCTCCCCTGCATGGCCCGAGCACCTCTGTGCATGCGTGCCTCCCCTGTCCCCGCCAGATACCTGACAATCAGCTGTCGGGCACGCAGCGTGCACACATGAGCAGTAGGGCTTTTCCAGGCAACATCTCACTTACACGCATGCCATAGGTTTATCATCATGGATGTACAAAATGTACAAAACCTCCATGCTAATTTGGACATTACACTGGTAGTCCTCAATTTGTGACCAAAATTGGGACCAGAATCTCAGTCATTAAGAAAACAGTCATTAAGCAAAATTCCCACAAATTCCCATCACTGTTTTATTCAATGACTGCAATTCTAGCACTCCTAATTGTGGTCTTTAAGCAATCCCCTGGGTCATTAAGTAGATGGAGCAAAAGAGTTGCCAGCTGAAATATTATGGCTTCCCTCTGCTTGCATCCGTTCCTGATGGCTTCCCCACTGACTTTCTGGGAAAGCTGGTGGAAAAAAGTTGCAAATGGCAATCACATGATCATGAGGCACTTGGCAACCAGTCATAAATGTAAGGTGGTTGCC
The DNA here is from genome assembly GCA_004320025.1 of Laticauda laticaudata. NCBI lineage: Eukaryota > Metazoa > Chordata > Lepidosauria > Squamata > Elapidae > Laticauda > Laticauda laticaudata. The sequence goes on from BHFT01018928.1 coordinate 84,197, forward strand.
CAAGTGCCCAAAATGCTATCATATGACCATATGACCAGGGCATAGCATGATGTTTTACAGTGGCCGAAAGAGCTTTTTGTAATAGGTGACACTCTTCTCTTGTTAATTGCATCCTCCTAAGCTTGAAGCTACTAACCCTGCTTGCCAATGGATTAAATATATCTGTTGATACCCATTTAGTGAAGGGAGTTGATATTTGCATCTCTCATTCCTTTAGGCACATTGACTGCCAGCTTTAAAAGGAACAGAGGGCCATACATGAATGAATTTTCCGCATCCTGTTCAGCACATATCTGGATTTGGACATATACAGAATCTGTGATAGTTCAGCTGAGAGCCATCAATTCCCAACATAAAGAAGCCAGTTATAGAAATAATCCACAACTGCTCAATTTCAAGGACAAGGAATTCAGAGAAAGGATCTACCGAAGAGAGGCAATGGGTTTGAACTAACCAACGTTATATGAGGGAATTGCCACCTTCACTCTGATGGCTTCATTTCCATATGCATTAGAGGTTATTATCCTGGTGGTGCCATGTTGTACATCAAAGAGGCTGCAGATAGGTTCAAACCAAGCTAGGTTATATGAAATCAAGTCTCCTGGAATGTCTTTCAAGGGCAGCCAGGCAGTCTGACAGATATATTTGATTTGATATCAGAACTCTATTTTATTCTAGAACAAGATATTGAAGGATCTTAAACTGTTTCTTTATCTTAGAGGTAGGCATGGAATTTTTTTTTTCACCTCTCTATTCCAGTGATAGACTTCCCTATCTTTTCCTTGAACTCAGACAATTTAAGGTGATAATTCCTGTGACACTGGAGAGATCTGGATTGGAAGGACAAAAGAAGATTCAGCACATGGTGAATAACTGTAACTATAACTGTAGCTCCTGCCACATGTACTTTAAATGCCATGCCTTTTATGATGATCATATGCCAGTTAGAAAGGAGGTACACAAACCTAGAAAAAGGTGCAGGTGCTCCATACAGATCTTCATGTGCATCAGATTTTGATATCTCTGCACAGTCCTAATAAGTTTATCAAATGATTGTGTGCATCCTGATTTCTTTGTTTTCAATTTTGCTTCAAGACGAATGAAGTAATCTTTGATTCTGTCTCTCAAGAATGGGCAAAGATCCTTCTTCTGAAATGAAAATTTACCCTAAGAATCCTGGACTTTATGATCCAATGACTGCATGAATCTTTTCCTTTTGCTTTGTCGTAATTTCGGCTGGAAGATTCTGGCATGCTTTGACCTCTCACTCATTACAGTATTTTTCAGTGGGTTGTAAGCAAAGTTCATACAGTACTGAAAAAAATCTCACTGCAGGGCTTCTTTCCAAGAACAGAAACGAATCCAGGACCACTTGGCTAAATACAAATTTCCAACTAGGTCAGAAGTAAATGCTGCAGGAATTAAATGCATGAACGCCACGGAAAGTAACATGCTTCTGTCTCTTCTAATGTCTAGTACTACAAAAGGCACCATTTCATTGTATTGCATTGCCCATCTTGCCACTTCCGTAAGTGGTAGATTATGCTGCAGAATACATGTGGGCAGGGTCCCAATGCTGCAAAGATGCACATGTTTTATAATCCTGAATAGATTGGGTTCAAGCACAGACTGGTTCAACTACTACTCCTTTTTTTTTTAAGTATAAGGGGAAAAAATGAAATTAAAAACAATGGTATGTCTTTCAGATATGAACCAGCAACTTTCTATATAGAGAACTAAACAACTTACAACAGTTCATTTAGTGAGCATTCAAAGTTGCAATGGCACTGAAAAAAGTAACTTATGACCATTTCCCACTTACAACTGTTGAAGCATCATCATGTTCATGTGATTAAAATTCAGACGCTTGGCAACTGGTTCAGATTTATGACGTTTGCTGTATCCCGGGGTCACCTGATTAACTTTTGTGACCTTCTGATAAGCAAAGTCAACGGGGAAGCCAGATTCACTCAACAACTTAATGACTGTAGTGATTCATTTAACAATGGTGGCAAGAAAGATTGTAAAATGGTGCAAGATTCACTTAACGACTATCCCACTTAGCAACAGAAATTTTATTTTGGGCTCAATTGTGGTCGTAAGTCGAGAACTACCTGTACCAACCATGCTATTACAGGACTCATAATAAAGCTGGCTCTGAAAGGCATTAAAGACCGTGGTCAGCGCTGATTGAACTGAATTCTACCCTTGCAGAGTTGCTGATGAATTGCTGGGGTTAACCTGCAACATACTAAAACGTGTATTCCAAAGTAGACAGGCGCACCACAGTGTAATATGGAAAAGTGTATTTTTCAGTGGAGCACAAAAGCAAGCTTTTAAGTCACTTTGATGGCAGTTGAGGGACTGGTGACTCGTAGATAATGATGTAGTTCAGAAACATTCATCAGTCTATTCCCGTGAGAAGGCAACTGGCTAGTGTGGATAAGCCACTTTTTGTTTTAAAATAAACAAAATATCAAAGGACAAAGAAACACCAACAGCTTTATAGCAGAATACAAAAAAACCCCAGAGCCACATTATTATCTTCATTGTTGAAAAACATGCAATACCTCTGGCTTAACTGTTCTAAAGATGTCAACAAAGAAAACTCTGTGGATTTTAATGACTGTAGGGGTCAAATCTCAAATTTATAATTATCAGCAGATTGGTTCACTCAGCAATACGTAAATTACCATGAAAAAATCTTCTTTTCTTCATGAGTTTAAAGCTCATTTTGACTTGCTTCCTCCCCCTTCTCTTGCTCCCACTGAGAGACAATTAGAAAAAAAACACTCCAGACACTGAATGGACCTATTCACTTGGACAAATTATCCCCTAGCAACAGTCTTTTTAAATTTTCTTTCTTTTCACTTCTGATGCATTCAAATGAGGACACAAAGGCCTGCCTGTCATGAATCGTACTCAGACATTTGGGGGGAAAGGCTAGTGCAGCACACCCCAGTGAACACGTTATGTTTTAGTGTTCTCTTTCGGTGGTTTTACAGATACAATTTCACCCTTATTTTGCAACTCCCATCTGTAGGCCAATCAAATTCCAATAATGCCAAACTCTCTTTCTGTACATGGGAAAGAGATAGATAGCTAGAGAGGAAAATAAAAGATAGAGGAAGTGGAGAGTTTGGCGTGAAAAATCATTGATCAGTTCAGGGGCTTGCTAATTTTGGTAGTCATCCATCCAGCTGTTTTAGGCAGTTAATCTCAGAAAAATGTCCTTTTTCATTGAGGAATAGTTGGTTCATTTTTAAAAATAAAATATAACATTCTCATTTTTTGACTCGCTATTTGAGAGAATAAAGTAATTTAATAAAAGGGTGCAGTTGATTGTCCTCGGCACTGAGGAATAAGAATTGATCTTAACAAGTGACTTATTTCTCCATCCCCAAAACAGTGTTAAATTAGTTAATCCCATTAGCTTTAAATGAGGAGGGAAAACAAGCTATGAATTGCCTGCTAACCTCAGAAGGCCAAATAGCCAAGGTTATAAAACCATCCCAGCTCAGAATACTGAGTCATAAATAAAAGGGCCATTTATTAAATCCAAACCCCTGCAACTATTAACAGAGGTAGCATTAAAAACTTTGAAAAGTAAAGCCTAAGCCAATTTTATGCAAAAGTTCAGAATTATTTAATAAAAAGCAGTCTGTGCCTGAACCTTAGCTGAAAAACAATTTTGGCCAATCAGATATGACAGCATCTGTTTTTGCCCTGGACCATTTTACTTTTTATGCACATTGTTCATTGTAAAATAAAAACAGACAACAAGATCCCCATAAACTGTTCCTTTGCTATTTATCACATTCTGGATACCCATTGTAAAAATACTTTTAATTTTAAAAAGGGAGAGCTGGCAGGTTGCATGAAATGTATTTACAATACTTTTTTCTGGATCTGGTATTGGCCCCACCGGCACTCATAGAAAACAATAAATGGCCAGTGGTTACAGCCAGCACTTTATTGGCCTCTGAAGAGAAACTATTAATAATTCCAATGATAAGAAGCTTCCTGAGAATAAAGCGTTTGTTTATTTTGTGGATAATGGCATGATTGTACTTGGCAATCATGGCAACCATTCTGTAAATAATTATAACAGAATAATTTAAGAATAACAGGTTGGAAGGGACCTGGGAGTTCTTCTAGTCCAACTCTGTGCTGAGGAAGGAAACCCTATACCATTTCAGACAAGTGGTTGTCTAATCTCTTCTTAAAAACCTTCAGTATTGGAGCACTTACAATGTCTGAAGGCAAGCCATTCCACTGATTGTTCTCACTGTCAGCAAATTTCTCCTTAGTTCAAGTTGGTTCTCTTGATTATCCCTCCAGGTATCCATTTTCTGACAGCATTTTCTCAAAGTTCTAAATATTCCAAAGAAGATTGTCTAACCCTTGTTATTGTACACAATTTAATTGTGTTAGGAATAACACAATTAAGGGAGGAAAGTTTTCCCCTTTTTCAATATTTAACATATCAGCTGAAGCCTCCTGAAGCCTTAAATCAAGGATCTTCAAACTTGGCAAATTTAAGACTTGTGAACTTCAACTCCCAGAATTCCTGAGCTAACATGACTGGAGGAAGAATTCTGGGAGTTGAAGTCCACAAGTCTTAAAGCTGTCAAGTTTGAAGACCCCTGCCTTAAATAGTAGTGTTATGTAATGAAGAACAAATGTGGGGAAGTACTTTTACTTCCCAACAGTGTAACTCATTGGTTGGGTTCATATAACATTTTTAATTCATCAAATCAACCCATTTTCTGTATTCACACAACATGATGACCCATATTTATCAAATGGACAGGGTTCACATAATATGTAAACTCCACTGGACTCAACATGTTATATGCAGGAACAACTGATAGAGCTTTAAATCACCAGGTTATCACACTTAATGGATCTAACCAGCATCTGGTGAGATTCAAATGTCTTTCCAATGTTTTATTTCACTTGCAGAAGGCACTGCACTTTATCAGCAGTAAATACATCCATCTTTCTTAATGTGCAAGCAAGCAAGACAGAAAAAGAAGAAAGAAAGAAAGAAAGAAAGAAAGAAAGAAAGAAAGAAAGAAAGAAAGGAAGGAAGGAAGGAAGGAAGGAAGGAAGGAAGGAAGGAAGGAAGGAAGGAAGGAAGGAAGGAAGGAAGGAAGATTTAAAAATGGTCCTTCTAAATCTGTAATGTAGGAAGAAAAACAATTGGCTACTTCTGTTTCAAGGAAAATCTGCTGGTTGTCTTCTGTTCAGACGGCTCTTTAAATCTGTAGATTAAAACCTGTCAAATTGTAATGGCACAATTGGTACAAATAATCTGGAGGAAATCAGATTAGTTTTGTTATCGTTCCATTTCTCAGCAACACAATAAGACCTTCTAAAACACAAGATGTGACTTTGGCCAGATTTCTTTAAATAAATGAAATCTCTATTATGAAACTGCCCTCTTGGGAATTAACTATTGCACTGCGATATATATAACATGTGGTGCTTACTTTTTAAAATAGAGAGGAATTTTAGGAGCAAAGACTAGCTAGAGTGGGTGAAATGATGGTTCATTATTAACTGATGAAATGTAGACCTAGTTAACTAGACAGGCTCTTAATCCAATATTCCTTTGAATAAGTAAGTTAAACAAAGGAAACAACACTGTTATAGGAATTAATATCATCCAGAACATGAGACAATCATACACCTGTTCAACTAGCATAGCATAGCTGGCTAGAGAATTCTGGGAGTTGGTCCACAAGTCTTAAAGTTGCCAAGTTTGGAGACCTTTGATAGACAGTCCTTGATTTACAACTGACCATTCAAAGTTATCTTGTATCTCCTTGGAGATACTTACAAATTGGTTCCAAAGTTCCAATGACCACTACCCCAGGTCAGGCACCTGGCCCACATTTACAGCTCTTTGCAACATGCCATGGTCATCTGACCATATTTTATTACTGTTTTGCCAAAAACTGGCATTTCTTTCTGGTTTTCAACAAAACTGGCCCATAGCAAATCATAATCGGTTCACTTAATGACTCCAGCATTAGTTTTATGACTGTGGCATTTACTTAATGACCATTGCAAAATAGATTGTAAAATCAGGTCAGTCATGAAGATGAACTGTTTTATGACTGTCATGACTTATGACTGGAATGGGTAGTTGTGAGTTACCTGTTTTCTTTCTCATGAACGAAACAAAATGTACATGTCTTATCACATCGGTAATCAATTTGCCAGAACAAGACAGGCTGTGTCATAGCTCATGGTTTTGTGAAGAGCAGTTTCTAGTATGGCCAATGGTGAGGGGTGCATCAACTATGGGACAGCAATCCTAATTCCTCGTTTATCTTTATCTAAATCTTAAACATATATGTGACTATGGTGAAGCTGCTATCATCTAAAGGTGAAGTAGTAACATAAGCAGAGAGAATAAAAGCCAGGAATCTCAACAATTGCAATTCTGGCTCTCTCAGATGTGGTCATAAAATCATCATGTGGGTTGTTAAGCAGAGATTTGGAGGGAAAAAAAACCTTTCCAAAATGTAGGCACCAAGTCATGGAAGAAGTGCCATAAATCAATTTTCCACGACTCTTTTCTCACGATGTAAGATGTAATAATAGAACACAGTGTGGCTAAATGCACCAACAATGTTTCGCTTTAATATTTTTCCTGTTTTGAAATTATCTGATTTGGAAATCAAACTCAGAAGTGCAATTTATTCCGAGACACTTGTGAGCATATCCTACCTCAAAAGGAAGGGTCATTTTTGGCAGCATTCTTGGAATGCATTGATGCAGAAATACCTAATCAAGAAATTAACTCAAAGTAGCCCTTGAGTTGTGATTGTAATGGAGTCTACACATTACAATTGTAGTAAGGTGTGATGGTAGTAAAGCAAATCAGTCACATAATTAATGCAACGTTTTATCACCTTTTTTTGCAGGGTTTGTTAAGTGAATCATAAAGCAAACCCATGGTTCGCTATTGGTCAGTTGTGTTGACTACCAAAAGTAAATGTCAGTTTTCAGCCAAAAACTGTCATAAAGAGTCATGTGACCACAGAGATGCTGCAAATGGCTGTAAATGCAAATCAGTTGTGAAGCACTCAAAATTCTCTTGTAGGGAGGGAAGGTCTCACTGTCAAAATTTCAAATCCAGGTGATAAGTAAGCCCAGGTAGGTCCATTGTAAGTAACTTTGACCAGTAGCTAAATGACCAGTCATAAATCAAGGACTACTTGTAGTCTAGTATAATCCATTTCAGTTTTGCACACATCCAGTCAATTATGCAAATTTACTGTGCACATCTATGTGCAAAAATTCCATTATCTACTTGTAGATGCTCTTCAGGGGTTTTGGGCCACCATTACCATAATTTTTTGCTACTGACTGGACCTCACAGGAACTGCTATTAAGTTTGGAGACAGAGCAAGATAAAGTTCATAGTTTCAACCCTGTGAGCAGAATGAGGAAATGGGATTCACCTTATGAGACGGGTGTTGTCAGTCATAAACTCTGGAGATCTGGATGGAGATAAAGACCCCCAGCAAATATTTATAACATGAATAATGTTCAATAAATTCATCTTCTGTCTACTGTTAGCTGACTGACAAAGCAGGGGATAACATGGGGAGACTGATACAAGTAGCCTCCTTCACTTGGAGCTAAAAACAGGTATCTACTCTAATTGCAGCTGAGATTTGCATTTGCTTAACATAGGAATACAGTGTTCCTATTCTGCATAGAAGCAAAGGACGTTCTGAGAACTGTGCTAGTCAGAAAAACATGTTAATGTCAAGATTTGACTACCCCACAATCTGTGGTCTGATGAAAGAGTAATAATAAGGTATTAGCCAAATGGCTATATTTGGGGGGAGGGGGGGAACCCTTGATTTTTCTTTAGAAGGCACAGTGGCAATTGGCAAGCATGTCCTCTTAGGGATCTCAGTTAAATTGACCTTAGTGTTCCAAATCAAACAGTTTAAATCTGACACCAAGCCTTCTAATCACACTTATTTGAATCACAGTTTGTGCAAACTGTTTTTAGAATCAAGGCGAGGCTTGTTAATTATTTGTCTGTAGCATAGTAATTTGTTTGTGTCCTGCCTTTACCTAATAACTTTCATTCCTTGTTTCATGTGACCTTGAGGGCTGTAACTTGGAGACCAAGGGCATTTATAATGTATTCCAGCCCAGAGTCATTTCCTTATGAGATAGATGGCAAATAAATTCAATAAATACATAAATAAGTAAATTCTGCCTTTCCCCAACCTGGTCTTACATCAGATATCTTGAAACTTTAACCTCCTGGAAAGTCAAAGAATAACTTGGATAGGATTTCTGAGAATTTTGGTTCTAACACACCTGGAAGACTTCAAGTGAAGGAAGTGGTTTACTCATAATAGTTATTTTATTCACTGTGGACCTACCACTTAGCACAATGGAGGCGGAAACAAAATGGTATTCAACATACACCAGCATCACAAAAAATGTAATAATGTAAGACACTTTTTTATTTAATATAATAAAATAAAATAAACAATTTTAATGCTAGTGGAGCTACGCAGGTAAGTCCTCGGCTTGTGACCATGGGTACTTATACTGAGTTCCAAACTTCCAGCACCCCATCCCCTCCTGTGGTCACGTGATTACATTTTAGGTGCTTGGCATTTTCAGCCATTTACACCACCTTGTGGTCCAAAAATTTTACCACTTTGCTGAACACCAGCATTTACTTCTGTTTTTCAGCAAAACCAGGTCATCGTGAACCATTGGTCTGCTTAATGACTGTGGTGATTGTGGCTTGTGCTTAATGATTGTAACCTTTGTTTAACAACTGCTGTGAGAAGGTCTGTAAAATTGGGTTGTTTCAGGGATGGCCCATTTTACAACCATCATGACTTATGGCCCTGATGGGCTCCATTACAGTCATAGATTGAGGCCTATCTGTAGTATCAATATATCTACAGCATTGTACAGTAAATGGCTTCTACTGATTTATGAATGAAGGTAAATATATGTGTCCTAGGATTGTTAGATGTGGGATTCCAAAGTGCCATATTTTTCTTTCTGTAAAAATTATAGGTAGATTCATTTCTAGCTTCCTTTCTCTACCAGTTTGTGTATTTATATTAGATCCAATAGCAATTACACTTATATACCGCTTCACAGTGCCTTACAGCCCTTTCTAAGCAGTTTACAGAGTCAGCATATTGTGCCCCAACAATCTGAGTCCTCATTTTATGAATCTCGGAAGGATGGAAGACTGAGTCAATCTTCCAGTCAGCTAGAAAAACAAGATCTAACTGAACCCCCTTTTTTAAGAAGCACGTCCCAGGTGGCCAGTTCTGTCTCTATACAATACTAATGTCTCTGGCTGAGAGGCAGGAAAAACTCTTTTTCTTGATTACTAAGAAAGAGTCAGGAGAAAGAGTCATAGTTCCTGGGGTAGCTTTTAAATTCTGTTGGATGCAATGCTAATTTAAACCCAGATTGTTTTATTGCAAAAGAAAGGGAAGGGACGGATTTGAAAGGTTACAAGTGAAAGTGATTTGCATTTTGAGGAGCATCAGAAATGCACAGATATATTGTGTCAGAGCAATTTCCTCTACTATCTGCAAATGAAAGACTTTCAAAGAAGACATCCCATGGCTGACATAAAACTTTACACCTGAAGAAGCCCCAAAGAGATTATTTTCATGGGGAATGTGAAATTAACAGGGATACATCTTGAAACAGGCAAAAACTCTGATATGGATATTGTTTTAAAATCTTAGCCATCTTCTCTGTCATTCAGCATATTTGGGAGATAAAATACAAGGCTAAGATAAAACAATGTTAATTGCAACACACAACTGATTAGATTTTTTTTTTAATTTATTGAAGTATTCTTTAAACTATTTGTTTACTGATTGTGTGACATCAAGTTAGTGTTACCTCATAGCAACCACATTAATAGAGTTGGTTCAGGACAATCTCTTCCTAATGTGATCCTTCAGATCTTCAAACGATGCACCCATTGTCACTGTAATTGAATCAATTTTCTACTAAATGATTATCTAAAATATATATCATATATGGATATCATTTATGGAACTAGAAAAGCACCACGGGTTATGGACTCTATCCTTTCATGATGTCATACCTTAGAAGTCCCATTTCTAGAAAATAAATGAACAGAAAGTTTATTTATTTATTAAATTTCTATGCCACCCCATCTCATTGATAACAGCAACTATTAAAAATGACTGTGAACAAGCAAATAGCAATTTTCAACAGCAAGGATACTAATAGAAGATTCTGAGAAGACTCAAGATATTTTGATTCAGTTTAGAATAGACCACACTGTCACCCCTTATTTTATTTAAATAGTATTTTAGAGATGTTAAAAACTTGATCCTCTTGGTCAGGTACTTACATAATCATCATGATTGATTCCTTGTTTTTGAACAGAACTTTTTATTTCCATAGAAAACTTTTCAAACTCGGGTTTCAATGTCCTCAGTAGTGTAACTGTCTGGAGGGATGAGTATGCTTGCTTTGCTTCAAGATCATATTTGTCTCCTCTCCTCCATGAACCATTCCCTAAGGGAGAAATAAAAATATTTACAGTTCCAAACTATGGACTATAAAGAGCTTGTTTTCCTCTTTTCCTTTGGCTGTATTTTCCCATGTGTTGCTTTGCATTGATTTAGCAAAGATGAACCAAGAAGTACCTCGATGGGGAACTCTGTTGTTTGGCCTGTAGCCTGTGGGCCAGAGATTCCCCTTTCTTGCTCTAGGAAAAGAATCCATGTACATCTAAATATACTTTACTTGTATCAACTTGAGTTGGTGCATCTTCGGTCCATCTCAATGTAATTAAAGCATCAGGATTCTAGTAGTTACCGCAATTAAATCCTGAGTCTCGAGCCAAACTTCCAAAATTTCAAAGGATTTATTGGGAGTTAACATGTTGGCATGTTCTGGATATAGCCAACTCTGAGACACGTAATTCACCGTCACCCTTGACCCTAGTTTTTCCCCACCCCTCTGGGTGTATCATAATTCATATTCTCCAACAAAACATGTCCATAGCCAAGAGTCATCAATCATGTTCTCCAATTAGAGATTTGCATGGCAGAAACTTCAGTCGCCTAGGTGCAATCTCTGAAAAATATGAATGGAATGCACTTTGGATTCCAAACTACTGCACTGCTCTTTCAAACTCCTTTTCCCCCACCCCCTTTCTGTTGGCAACTATGAAATGGGCATAGAAATGTTTTATGAGTTGACATTAGAAATGTTTTATGAGTTGACATTAAGCTCTTACATTGTAATTACATTAAGCTCCTTAATTGTAATTACCTCTGATGAGATAAATTCAAATGGATTCTTGAAATAAAGAGTTACATTGAAAAGGAATTGTGTAAAGACCTCAAAAGAGAAAGATAATTATTTGCAGAAAATTCAGGATGAAAAAACAATATGCATGGAAAGGAGCATACCTATCCTTTGGGACTAGTAAAGAATTATCAAAAGTGACAAATGATGGGATAATTTAATATTATGTACTGTGAGAATTCCAGAACAAAACTTGTGACCTGTTTTTTTAACCTTGCAAATTTTATTTATTATTAATTTAATTGCTGCCCATCTTGCTAAAAGGCGACTCTGGGTGGTTATCAGGTTAAATTGCTCTGATTAAGAAGAAAAAATAGAGGAAAAAAACAGGAAACGATTCAATCTTTTTGTCTTTGGCCTAGTGGAAAATCCTTGTGTATTATTTCCTACTTTAAGCAAAATAAAATACAGGATTGACAGTGGATGGCCATGCACTGCAAAAAAGAAAAATCAGAAACAGAGGAGAGGCTTTGAGTTTAATATGGGGATAAAGTGTCCTTTAAAAAAAATTAAGAGAAAAGGTCACACTGTCCCTTTAATACCTTTGGACATAAAACTCCAGACACGCCTAAAAATATCAAGATTCAAATGTCAAAACAGAATGAATTGAGGCTGTAATCAATTGAGGCCAGGTAGGAAAAACAGCCATTTGTTCCTATTGCCAAAGTACTATCCCACCCAGGTCAAGTGAGAGTAAATGTGAGAGAGAATATCTGGATAATTGAGTACTTGTTCTATTATGAAGTCAAGGATAATCCCTTGCTTTCTTCCGAGTTTCAAATACACAGTTGGGGAGAAAATTAAGATATTTCCTAATAGCTTCACTGTACTTCTGAAAACCATTAAACTGTATCCCATTCAAACTGAAAAAAAAAAAGTTGGGTCTCTGATCCATCCACAATGCTTAAATTTTACCACATCATTTCTACTGGCCATGGCAGAATCTCAACATTCTTTGATTTGGAAAGTTCAAAAAGGTTTAATGGTCCTCCAAAATACAGTGTGCCATGTTTTATAGACAGCTGTGCCTCTGCCCATCCTGGCTCTCCTTGATCTCTCTATGGCCTTCAATACCACCAACCATGGCATCCTTCTGGACTGGTTGAGGGAGCTGGAAGTGGAGGACATTGATTCTCCTCCTTTCTTTGAGGTGGGTTCCTTGTCCCTGAAGACCACACCCAGAAGCTATAGTTCTGTGATGGCGAACCTATGTCATGCGTGCTGGAATTGGCACACAGACCCATCTGTCTAGGCATGCCAGCCACTGCCTGTTGCTCTTGCGGGTTCTGGCACACATGTGTGCCAGCCAGCTGGCCTTTGCACGCGTGGGAGTGCCAAAAACTGGAAGAACAGCTCCCTGGAGTGCATGCGTGCACTGGTCAGCTGGTCTTTGCATGCACATGCATGTTAGAAACCAGAAGACCAGGTGGCCAATATGCACGCACATGCCAGGAAGCGAAGCTTCTGGTTTCTGGCGCTTCCACACACGTGTCAGGGAGCTGTTCTTCCAGTTTCTGGCACATGCTCCCATTTTGGCACTTGGTGACAAAAAGGTTAGCCACCACTGCTATAGTTGGTCCAGAAAGCAGTGGTAAAGTAATTATGGCACAGTTCATTCATACCCCTGTGGAACAGCTACTCTACAAGCTGTATCAGTTTCCAGCAGGCTTTTGGATGCAGCCGAAGTTGCTGGTTGTCATCTTTAAAGCTCACACAGCATAGGAATAGGTTATCTGTGAAACTTCCTTCTCCCAAGAACATCCGCTCCCTAGGAAGAATATGCTACAGCAGGCATGTCAAACTGATGGCCCACAGGCCACATACAGCCTGTGCAGGCCACTCCCACCCCGGCTCCGCAAGGACAAAAAATATCCCGATACGTCATGAAACAGGCCGCGATGTGATCGGGTTTGACACCCATCTCTCTTTTCGATTTTGTCATCTCATGGAATTTATAATGTTGCTTTATTGGTGGCTGTTCCTGTGTTCTGGCATGATCTTGCCTGCAATACATCAAAAGCTCCACCTGTGTTTGCTTTCAGAAAAGCTATTAAGACCTGGCTTTTTCTTTAGATGTTTGGATCCAGTTGAATAGAGTCCCCTTTGGGTTGTTTAATTATCATGTTTGGCCCTCAATTTATATTTTGGCTAGGGTTTTGAAAGTTATGTGGTTATTTCTTTGGTTTATTGTTTGCTTTTCGCTCTACGCCACCCAGAGTCACATTGTTTGACTTGGGTGGCTCAATAATCCATCAAAAACATAATTAAAATAATCCTCACCAGCAAGGTCTGTCATGTGGTAAAGAGTTGTTTCTTACATCAACTGCCAGAAATGGGCAGATCCAATGCAGCTATTGCATTTTTTTTTGATGTGAGCTATTTTCTGTTAAGACAGTGGACCATATGAGCAGGCAGCAAAGCTCACAACAAATCAATAGGGTCTTAGTATTACAGGACTATATGCTTGTTCTTAAATTTATTATGTATAACTTTAATCTTGATGTGGAAACCTTGCCAGCCATGTGAGAAATAAAGCTGCAGTTATACAGAAAGCATAATTTTACTATCATATTGCTGTATGAAGTTTTTCGTCTTGTTTTCTTGTCTTGATGTTTTGAACTTTTCTTTTTTAATTTATTGGGTTTTTTTGTAAAAGAGTAATATTGTGAATGACTATGAAATACCACTTAGAGACAAAGGTATACAAATGTTGAATTAATGCATAGATGCACTATTGCTGAAATAATGTTCACCTGAACTAATGACACTACTTGTTACAGAATCACAAACTAATGCTGACAACATGGTTATCCATATTGCAACACTGTCATTCTGCTACAATTCTGATTTATTTCTGTCTGTTCAGTCACTCAGAAAAAAAGCATGCACTCCGAAGCTTGCAAGACTATATCCAGAAACATCTGTTAACTCAACAATCCAATCTATATATACTGTAAGGATAAGCATTTAGACAACTCATTTCTGGATTTATATAATGCTAAATCGTTATATGGTTGCTCTTTTTGGAGTGAAATATATGTGTGGACCCAACCAGTTTATGGCTTGTTAACATGTAACACCCAAGGCACTGCAATTTACAGGCAGCCCTTAACTTACAACCACTCACTTAGTAACTGTTTGAAGTTACAACAGCACTAAATAAAAAGTAAGTTACAACCAATCTGCACACTCACAACATCACGTGACCAGCATGCCCTGGTCACATGATCAAAATTTGGGTGCTTAGCAACCAACATGTATTTCTGATTGTTGCAGCCTCCTATGATCATGTGATTATCATGTATGACTTTTCCCAGCCAGCTTCTGATAAATAAAATCAATGAGGAAAGCTGGATTTGCTTAATGAACACATGATTCACTTAACAACTGCAGCAATAAAAGGTCAAAAAAATAGGCATAACTCATTCCACAGCCACTTTGCCTAACAACAGACTGTTAGGATCCTGGCAGTTACCCCCATTTAAATCATGAGTCTTGAGCCAAACTTCCAAAATTTCAAAAGGATTTATTGGGAGTTAACATGTCCGGCACTGCCTGGGTATAGCTGACTCTGAGACACAAAATTCATTGTCAGCCTTGATTCTGGTTTCCCCACACCCCCTGGGTGTATCGTAATTCATATTTTCCAATGGGACACATCCCTAGCCAAGAGTCATCAATCAAGCTCTCCAGTTAGAATTTTGCGTGGCAGAAACTTCAGTCCTTAGTTACTATCTTTGAAAACTATTTATGAAATGCACTTTTGGTTGCAATGCTCCCCTCTCCCTTTCTGTTGGCAACTCTAAAAAGACCATAGAAATATTTTATGAGTTGACACATACATTGTGGACCTAACTATGGTTGTAAGCCAAGGATTCTCCATATTAACTTAGCATTGTTTTAAAAATCCAGGCTTATTTAGTCCAAAAGATAGCACTTTTTAATCATTTGCTGAGGCAAAAGAGACGATTAAGTTAAAAAATATCAGCTGTGTAACTTGGGAATACTCCTGGAGCCAATGTCGCCGGGTAATTTGGGCAGTACTACATAGTTTTTCTCCAGGACAACTATTTAGCCTGATCCATAGGAATGGTATGGCCATAGTATTCTGTGACCTAGTACTGAATTTATGTTTTACAAACAAAAAAGTAAAGGGAAACTAGTACAGATCTATTTCAAGCTATTTAGCTCTCATCAACTAGCCTTCTGGGATTCGAACCTGGGCTACTTGCATGTTAGGTAGATGTATTAACCTCTAAAACATAAATTCAATTCAAAAATAGTTTGTCGCGAAAGTGACTGCCTGTAAACACTCCTTGATTGGGCCGAAAGGCGAAAACGGAAGCAGTGTGCTCTGTCCCATAATTTGGTAGACCAGGTTGACCTGACAAAAAAAAAAACCCACTCAGTGTCTGAGTATTTTTTGGATTGGACAGCAAGGACACATGGCATGAAGAACACATCGCATGCCTTGATAAAGCTTATTTAAGCCAATTTGGAGGTATCAAGTTTATTTTTGACTCCTGGCAACTGCCTGGACAAGTATCTGCAGTTTTCCCGAAATGGTTTGCCACTGTCCCCTTCCTAGGGCTGAGAGTGTGGCCCAAGGTCACCCAGTTAGCTTGTTGTCTAAGGCAAGACTGCAACTCCCAGGTTCCTAATTTCTAACCTGCTGCCTTAACCACTAACCAAAATTGGTTCGGCTGGTACATATTATGTGACAAGAAGAAAGCTCTCTTGGTTGTGACATAATGTTAATAGAACACCTGTCCTACAGAAGCATAACTAAAGCAGTCATTTCAAGCATTTCAGCTTTGATCAATTAGTTATTATTTGTCTGGACATTTTAAGACAGTAAGTTTATACCAAACTGTATTTTCACTGCCTTTTAATTTTATGATTATTTTTGCTAAGGTATTTATTTTGCAAAGTAATACTCAAAGTAATAGCATCGCATAGGTATGCAATTTATTTATATATGTGCAAGTATACATAGACACACACACACACACAAACACTTGTGATATATTTTAATGAAGGGTAATTTATAAATAAATAAATAAATACATAAGCAAACAAGCTCACTTCCTAGAAATAACTTTCAATGAAGCTAAACACTAAAGTCAAGCCTTGGACATTGTCCATTAAATAATTTGCAAGACCCACAAACCGCACACACACTTGCTTAGATGGCAAGTTCTTCCTGCATCTAAACATGCTACCTTGGGGAATTCCTGTGCATGAATGCTATTTCAAGTGAAGTTTTATTTGTTAAATGACCTCTCTTCTCAAACTGCACCATGGATATTGCTCCACTGAAACTTACTACTAAAAGAAGGAACTAATAAAAATGAAACACAACTCAAATATTTAAACTATTTTTTTCACCAAACACTCAGCTAATTTCCGGTAATGCAAGTAAAGTATAACCCAAACACGATACTGAATGGCACAATAGCTATAATTCTCAGCCTGAGGTCAACAACTAGAAAAGAATAAATTGTGCTTTTCTGATCAGGGTATCTATGAGTAGCCAGTGTGACTTTCAAAATTTGCCTCATTACATACAAATACAGTCTTCCCTAACTTAGTGTTCTCCAGATGTGTTTGATTATGTTTCCAATTATTTCTGGGATTTATGTCCTTTAGCCATGCCGGCTGAAATGAAAGGAAGTAAATTAAAACACTTCTGGAAATGTCAGCCTTGCAAGGTAGTCCAGACAAGGGACCTACCCAGAAGTACTAGCTCTAACTTTATCCCAAGGTTGCATTAATCTTGAAAATCTGAAAATATATTTGCTCCCTCTCATCTTTGTATTCCATAAAACCAGGGGTGGGATTAAAAAAATCTCAGCAAATGGTTTGTTGCCCAGTTGCTGGGTGGGTGTGGCCTACCAGAACTTCCTGTGTCTGGCTTCCGGTAGGCCTCTAGAGCCCGGGAAAGGCCGTTTTCGCCCTCCCAAGGGTCCAGAGGTTCCCCTGGGCCTTTGGAAGGGCAAAACCCCTGGGCTCTGGAGGCCCTCCAGAAGCCAGAAACAGGCCCGTTTTGTGACTTCTGGTTTTTCTGGGAGGGCTGTTTTTTGCTTCCCAAGGGTCCAGAGGTTTTCCCCGGGCCTCTGGGAGGGCGAAAACTGCCTCCCCCAGGCTCTGGAGGCCCTCCGGAAGCCGGAAACAGACCTGTTTCCAGACTTCCGGATGGCCCATTCTTCCCTCTCCCAGAGCCTCTGCTCGGACTCTGCACTTACTTCCATCGAAAATGGGCTATGTGGAGACTCTTGGGAGGGGTGGGGCAGGCCAACTGGTCGACTGAAATACCAGTTCGGTGAACCACTTTAACATCCAAATCGCCCGAACCAATAGAATCCCACCCTTGCATAAAATCCCTTCTGAGACATTTGCTGTGTTGCCTTTCCTTCTGTAGGCTCAGCTGCTGACCTCTTATCTAACCATCACTTCCTCCTTTCTCTCAAGGTTATTGCCACAAACCATTACAGGAAAACAGGGGGAATTAATCCTGTTTTGACCTAGGTTCTTCCCAAGATCATGAAGCAGACTCCTCATCCCGATAAAACCCTTTATTTAGGTTAAAGGGAATTCCTCTCCAGCAAAGTCCCGGCAAACAGTCTTTCATGAGATTTCACAACTACAGACCTTTATCAGGCTTGGAGAGTTGCCAAGCAAATGCCACACTGTAGCAGAAATTCCTTGGCAAGAAGTCAGAAACAGATCTTCATCCTAATAAATTGAACTAATTGTCTCCTGCAAACACCACTCCCCTTTCACTCCTGTTTATTCCCTGTGGGAGAGGCCATTCACTGTCCACCTAAGTCTTTACTGCCAAGTCTACCCTTGTTCCTTAAGTCTTTACTGCCAAGTCTACCCTTGTTCCTTAAGTCTTTACTGCCAAGTCTACCCTTGTTCCCTTCTTCTGGTAGCTTTGTGCATGCACATATTGGGAACAGTCTCCAGCTGTTCTTCTGCCCCACTGATCTCCGATTCTGAAGCTGATAACTGTCAGATGGCCCTGGCCCTGTCTCTGCCTCCAACACAGAGCCCTCATCAGAGCCTTCCAGGACTGGCCCATGTTCCTCCCCTGCCTCCTCACTGTCTGAGTCTGCCTCCAGCTCTGCTGGCTGCTGCCAGGCCACAACAAACCCAGAGCTATCCCTTGAGGCACAAATGACAAGCCCAGACTATGATAATAAAGTTTGGACATGCTATGAGAGCACCCCATTGGAAAATCTTGGCCAGGTTGGAGACAATCAATGTGGTTGCTAATAAACAACACTGATTTGATGGCACTTAATTTACCAATCAATCAATACTAATTTAGGTCTTAGCAGATGACATCATCTGCCTTTCTCTTGGCTTGGAAACTAAGCAGGATCAGGCTTAGTTAGCATCTGGATCAGGCCACAATGAAAGTCTAGGACTACAGGCTAAATTGAAAACTTGAAAGACAATCACAAATCATTTACATTTTGCTACCAAGCAAATAGAAAAGTTGTGCCCATTAACTAGGAGAAGTTCATCTGATGGGCCTTTTATAACATCTTGTAGTTTAAGACTAGCAAATGATGCCTAGTCAGTCAGAGTGTGATGCAATCTTACATCATAATAATGCACATTCAAAACCAGACTGGCTCAGCTGTAAGAACTCACAGAAGATTCAGAGAAACAAGTGTTTCTCAAAGTAAATCATTTTACAAAATAGCTAATTTTTTTGAAAACAGCATGGGAAGCAACCATGAACGAAATTAACCTCCATTGTATTAACCGTGGATCTGCTTACTTTTTTTTTTTTGCCAAGTGTCATAATTCAAGTGCTTGTTTGAAAGATTACAATGACTTGCTTAAAAACTAACACCATCCCTAAAATGTGAGCATGTTTAGTAAAATCTTGCAAACCAGTGGAAGACAGAAATTACATTACCATATGACGAACTGTTGAAAAGTTCAATGTTGAAGAAAGCATGATCTCCGCTGGTCATTCCTTGCCGATGTACAGCCAGCATGATGTTCCGTATTGCGTCACTGCTGGCACACATGATCACAACTGGTGGAAATAAATGGAAAACAGAGATAAGAAGCCATTCCTCAAAGACCAGGAACAGACTGTCAAATTTCTGAAAAGCTGGAGACAATGACAGACGGTCCTCTGGTTGCTTTGTTTTTGTTTTTAATTCATGGCTATACAAAGGACATCCACAACACCAGGGTATTCAGTGTGAAAAACAGTCAATGAAAGGTCAACTTTCACCAACACTTTTACAGGATAGCAGTTCCTAAGTTAATGGACATTAAGTTCCTGATTTTATGCAAGCATCAAAATAAAATCGATATTAATAAAGATGAACTGTTCTAGAAATCTGCATACTTTGGACCTGTGAAATGAGCAGATGATGGACTAGAAAAAAACAACCATGTTTGGCAAAGTTGGGTAAGAAGAAGGAAAGGCCATGAATAAGGTGGATAGACTCTGCTGGTATGCCTCTCTGTCTCTATTTCTGTCTGTCTGTCTGTCTGTCTGTCTGTCTGTCTGTCTGTCTGTCTGTCTGTCTCTCTCTCACACACACACACACACAAAAACAAAAGAGAAACAGTTCTCATCCCTTCATCAGCGCCTCCCTGAACAGCAGCACTTGGTGGCAATGAGGCTAACCCTAAAATTGAGGCCCAAGCCTCAACTTCAACCCAAGCACTATCACTGCCACACCAAAAGGCCACTTCATTGTCATTCCCAAGGAGCACAAGCCTTGGGGAATGACACGTTTGCCACCATGGCTCAATGCTCCCCAGGATCTGCCATGCACCACTTTTTTTCAGGTTGTATTATCTCTCTGCTGACGGCCCCTGCAGCCTCTCAAAGGATTCTCAGTGGAATCTCCTTAAAGGAGTTGTGGATTACCAAGGGCAGGTCCAAAGGATGTCACTTGTCCTTATAGTGACCAGCATGCAATCTGACTAGTTAGTTAAAAGCATTTAAAATGCTTAGCATTGACGAGAGCTGTGATGGTAAACCCATGATACATGTGTCAAAAGCAACATGTCACAGCATTTTGAGTGATATGCCAGCATTTACCATCACCTGGCACCAACTATTCTTGAAAGTACATTCCATTCTCATGTGATTTTGGAGGCTGTGGAGGCCACAAGAGAATGGAGGGTGCTTTTGTGTGGCTTATGCAGCCTCCAAAAATTGCAGGAGAATGAGGCATGCTTTCATTTGGTTTGTGGAGGCTGCAGAGGCTATGGAAGAGCATTCTCTAAAGCTGCTTCAAGAACGAAGGCCTTGTGCAACCTGAAGCAGCCTTTGGTAGGCTGCAGGGGACTTCAACAAAGAGATAACACAACCTGAAAATAAGTGTTGCATGACGTATTCTGGGAGCACTGGGCGACTGGGGCAATTGTGTTGTTCCCTGAGGCTTATGCTCCTTGGGAACAGCAATGAAGTGGCCTTTTTGTGTAGCAATGGTTGTGCTAGGGCTGCAGTCGAGGCCTGGGCCTCAACTCTAGGGCTGGCCTCATCATTGTCACTGAGTGCCTCTGTTCGGGTGGCCTTGATGAGGGGGAGGGGAGATAAAGAACTGTTTCTCTTTTGGGGGGGCAAACGTATGATATGCCAACAGAGTCCTGTTCGGCATTTCCCAAAAGGTTCATCATTAGTGTGCTAGACCATGCTTAACAAGATTCAGAAAAAGTCTCATAATAATTATGGTAAAGTCATCTACTTAAAAGAAATAAACAGTTGGGAACAATTTTTTTCCTGAATTCACACACAAATATATATAAGGCATATTATACATCATATTTAATTTATATTTATTGTATATACATGTCATATTTTATGAAATCTAGCTATACGCCTAAAGGAGGACTGGCTAGAGAATTCTGGGAGTTGAAGCCTATGCATCTTAAATTTGCCAAGGATTTAGGATTCCAATAGTAACCACAACCAGCTATTTGACCCGACTTAGCCTCCCTTGCCCAGTATAACCCAGCCAGCAGTGACTTTCTGGGGTTTCAGACAGAAAAGACTGTTTCCCAGCTAGGCAGAAATAATCAAGATCTTGGGAGATGAAAGGTGAGGTGTGGGGGGAAAGGAAGAACAATAAGGTACAACAATAACTAAATAATGATAAATAATTTTATTAGAAAGGTCAACTTTATGAAATTCAGCTTGATTCCTGTTGCAGCATGTAGATTGTTTTGATATCTGTATAGAATTGCTCTTCTATTGCCTTCTTTCAGAATTTCTCTTTTCCAATTTAATCTTTAAGTGCACAATTGCTTGATGATGTATATCCTAAAATCCAGTGTAATGATGAAACTAATTGATTTGACACTGGGGTGACCCAGGTTTCTAAACGGTCTTTTATCATGAAAGTTTATTGATGACTTGGGCCAGCTCCCTTCTCTTCTCTCAGAGTAATTTATAAGATTATTGTGGTAAACAATGAATAAAAATATTATATATGCTGTCTTGAATTTATAAACAAAAGGTAGAATACATTATAAATCTAACAATATATAAATCTATGTTAGGGTAAACCAAAGGAACACAAATAATGCATGATCTTTCAAGTTCTCCAAAACCTGACAAAATGTGACAGAAATAAAAACAAAGGAGGAAGAAGATTCAAAGCTCAGATAAGATGTTCAAAGCATGAAATTTGCACTTCCAACTTATTAAAAGAGTTAAAGATCATGGACGGGAAAAAAATCCATATAAATGTTGCTGGTATCAGACTACATCAGTTTTAAGGAACACAGAAAATGATTCCTCTTCCTAACTCCAAAAATATAGACTTTTAAACTGACAGATTCAAAACAGATTCAAACTGTCATAATCTATTCCCAGAAATTTACTTAGCCTTAAAGTGGACAAAAACATTTTTGGCCATACCCGCCAACTGGGTATTTGGGAACAATTCTTAAAAGAGAGTGTGAAGCCAGCCGTTATTTGTTCAACACATATTTTCATGCGTTATAATATTGCCTCAAAGAATATTTTCATTTTCTTTAGATTATGTTTCCATCTATTCATACACAAGTCTTCCTAGATAATAATTCTTTAGCAGCTCCTTTTCTATGTACGTCCAAGATAGGTTTGAAATAGTTACCCATATCAAGATCACTGGCAGATCATCTCTAAAAACTCTTTATTTGGATGTCTAGATATTTATTTATCCAGACAATTTATGAACGAATGCTATTACCATTGCTGCATGTTGCTGACACTTCCTGAGTAATGTTTAAACTCAAGGTCATATGTTGTTGTTGTTTTTTTGCAATAGGAGAGGGAATATTTTCCTATTACTGTATTTCTTTTTCGAGGAAATTAAAAAGAAAAAAAGAGTTAAGCAGGTATTTTATTTTAAGATTTTAATATATTGCAATCTAGGACCTCTTTGATATATAAACATCAATACTACTATAATCTGTTTTGTTCAGTTTTCATATCCACAGTTAAAGGTATTGCCAAAGGAAAAGTAGATTTTGGAAAAAAAAAAAGAACTAGATCTCCAAATAGATTGTTACAACTTGCTTTCTCCTGAGTAAAAACTTTGGGGACTTGTCAGCTCAATGACTCCCAATTGCTTGGCTTTAACATGGTTAACTACATGACAATTTATCTGTTATAAAGATGAGGATTTTGATAACATTTAGATTGAACAACCTACTAGTCTGAAGGATCAGCTAAAGCAGAGTCTGAAGCTGTGAGAATCTTGCTGAGGCAAAACAACTCCAGAATAAATATGAAGTCAATATGAAGTTGCTTGTGTTTTGTTTGAAAACACACGAGGTAGACCGGGTTCCAACAACAAAAGGTTTTATTCAAACAGTAGTCAGAA